>JABASC010000179.1:0-56770 GCA_019776185.1 Plutomurus gul
ATTAATTCCAATTTGTTCCACTTGACTGGAATTAATAGTTGACGAAACCTTGATCACATCGTCTCTATAGAAGAGTGTTCGATGATTCATAATCGTTTTGTGATATGGTAAAAGATTGACATCACAACAGATGCAGATTGTTACTTTCAGTATTTACTTTATAATAAAAGGTTTTAATACTCACGCGTCACCTTGTGTTCCTTTAGATTTCACTGCTCCACAATTACATGCTGTTTTATGCCTTACGTAATATGACTGCTAAAACTCATCAACAACAAAGTTGCCATTATCTAGCCAGCTAATAATAATGCCTCCATAGAAGAATGTAATAGGTTTCACGTTGGTTGCCTAATGAGTTTCGCTTATAGATTAAACAGTGGTGGGAGTTTACTTTTAAGTTAACTAATAACGTAAGTGAGCGTATGTTCTGCTGAAAAGACCGCAGATATGGCGAGCGAACTGAACCCTAAAGGAGTTTCAGTATTTTCTACTAAAATCCCATTATGTGTTCATAAGAAAACAACTTGGACGTGGAGTTGAATGCACTGGCCTGACACGAAGTCATTACATTGGCAGAAACACAACAGGAAACAAATCATAGGCATTAACCAATCCTCCGTTTCCTTCACAAAGTGTAAATAATATATAGGTAGCTCTTGTTGATTTCTGTTCATTTCCTTTCATGAATTGTGTGTGCACTGCAGGCTAAATTATTTATTGGTGCTTCCATAGATCGTTAATCTGCAATAGATATTTAATTACAAATATGCAATTACAAATACTTGAACAGGTTGCGTGCATTTCCTTTGGCATAAACTTTTCTCTCTCGTCAGTCTGCAAAAGACGAAATTTAATTTTTTTCAAACCGTACCTACAAACACCATAGGATAATATTTGCTTTTTCAGAAGAAACTAAGAAGAAGACCATTATTCAGCTGCCTAGCACAATAATCTTGAAGGTAGACACTGAAAATCGTGAACACAGGGAGGCAATGAGTAGGACAGAACTTCAAACTGTAGATCCTGTTGTATAAGGTATTATTGTAAACAAGTATGGCACCTGAGCTGACCTGCTGTCTCGTCAACCTTTTAGGGAATCGTTTGTTATTGAAATTCCTACGCAAAAAGAGTCTCGTGAGTGTGTAAAAGAGTACACAGCACTCATTGAATTGTGTTTCTACCCACAATCGGCCATCACTCGACAATACTCAACATCTCATCCAATTTTGACTATTTTCTTTGCTGTCCATAGGTACATGCAGCATCCAGGTAGGCAGACAGACACTGAAAGAGAGATTTGTGTGCTCTGTAGATCGTGCTGCAACTTTAGCCATTGTTACTCTGCAGCCAGCCTGAAAAGCCTTTTGAAAGGCCTAATAAGTTTGATGAATGACCATGCCATGTCCTCAAGTTTAACACACCATTCTCCATTTAGTTCATAATGTCACTACTACAATCAACTATATTCTATTACACACATTCCTATACATTATAGGCCTACCATCATCATTCCTTTGAAAATTCCTAAGCCATTAGTTCGGAATTGAAATAATGATAAACATTTTAAAAGAAAAAATTGAATAGTTTAAATAGGCAGCTTCAGCTGACTGATTGAGCGAGTGAATTGGGCTTAAACGCTAGCTGTTGATCTTGAGACAGATTAAAAGACATTTTTATTTTAGGTTAAACTTCTTACAAGGTAGATATATGTAGATATTACCTAGGCGGTTAGTTAAAGATGAAAAATGGCTACTCGATTTTATCGATAATACACAGCTTGTATATGTGTGTACATACATAGAATACATATACTTATATTGGTACTTACTGCAGGATACAAGTAAAAGTTGTGGAGGGCACAGACACAGACACACATAAATCCATGTGTACAGTGGCTGCAACCATTGAACCAATTCCTTTATTTATGGCCAAGCTTTTCGTAGCAGGAGTAATAAATAAGTGAGTGTGAAGAGTAAGATTTCATGAGTTACTGCGTGTGGATAGACGAAATTAGGTCGAATTCACAGTAAAGGCTAAAATGCCATGAGAACTTAAGAAATCGTATTATATGCTAACCTCCAAACTGTTAAGACTGTCCTGACTATCCTGACTGTCTACAACGACAGTCAGACGACTACTTACTGTCTATTTCAAATTGCAGTCTGTTGTTGTGTACATTCTGTATTATGAGTGCAGCTACATTTGCACACTTTCATTAGTAGACCATTGTTGTTACATGTGGGTCTGATGAAAACTCTGCCTGAGGTTTTTCTTATGTCGATGTGTCATGCAATTTTCCCATGCTTACATATTATTGCGGTGTACCTTATGTTATCTAATCATAATTGACATTTATCTTGATTTACTGCTAATGTCATGAAATTGGGCCCCTGTTTATGTAAATAATTTAGCAGTCTTTTTATGTAATCTAATGAACATGTCTTATAATATAATCCACTTATGTTTCTTGGTTGTGACAACCATTTGATAAATAAAGATTCTTAGAGGACACCTGTCACCTGACACTTTGTAAATACATTTATGAAAGCAAAAATAGTTCAATAGATTCGTGTCACGTTAAAAATGCAGCAGCAGGAGGACATTCGGTATTAGTACTCTTGGCTGTAGTGTGGGTACTGTACGGCTCGCCGTGATTTAATACTAACTACTACAACAATCAAGTCGACCTTTCGATAATCGACATACTTTCTTCGACAAGATGTAAAAAGATTATCAATCTATCTCTGCATTGCTTACATCTGTAACAAAAACACGAGTGTACCACTCCAAGTACATAAATTAAAGTGTAAATTAGCTAAATCTGCAAGGTTCTTCGTAACGCGTGGCAAAGCACCCATTTGATTTGAACGTACTCGAATAAATGCTGCCATTGCCAAAAGACATGTTATTTGTACGTACCCTAAAAAGTAGATGTTGTATCTTGGACAGTCGTAAGTATGTGTACTTCGTGCACATATTGAGGCGTAACGCTTAAAGCCATTCCTTCTCCATTTGCATCCCAATTAGACGTATTTTGTACTTTGATCCTCGCGATGTTACCTCCATGGAACTGGAAACAGGGTTTAGGGTGTGATTATCACAGTGGGATTAATTACTGTGATCGAATGTTTGATCACAGCCACGATTGGTGTGATTAATGCGATCTACATATATGTTATAAGGGATAGGGACTTCGAATTAATCCCATCATATTTAATCGCAAATCACAGGATTTAATCCCACTGTGATGGGAGTGCGATTTACGAAACCCTGAGTAGAGAGTAGAGACTTTAATCTCTGTAAAGATGTAGTAAAATTAAAGGGGCAGAGTAAGAAGCTGCGTACATTTGTATCCAGACTGTGTAGGATGTACTTATTTGTTCTTCGTATATGATTAAGTAGAAACCAGGTGATATGCAGATTTAGAGCAAGCATTCGAACGACAAGTAGATTCTAGTTTCAGGATTCAACCTTAAGAAAACTTGCATAATTTATAACCATACGTAATACAAAGTACAGCTCGTTTTTTCAATATATTTTTTCCTTACTGGCAGGTCCATTCCCATAAAAATGGTTCGTATGTGTGCCGTCATCTGTACGCTTAATATCCATAAGCTTGCTTAGGTAATTGTAGGTAGGTGTAACGTAACTACGGCATAGGAAAATAACTAAAGCCTGCAAAATGGTGTAGCCGAAGGTCAATTCTAGTTTGATTTGTTTTTTTCTATTATATTCCTCTATACCTGTACACTTGTCTTACAAGCTGACTACATGTTCGTTACAACTTATATAAGTCAAAGTCCATATGAGTAGGTAAAATATTTTATTACTTATACAATGCATTCAATTCGAGTTTACATTTACCTGTACGTACGTATAATACATCCAGTTCAATTCATCAACAAAATCTAATGCATGCTAATACCAACCAAGATATCATTACGTTCGTAGTATGAATAGAGAGTATCGTTATGATAATTTTGCACGTCAGCTAGCCTCAAAGGAAACTACCGTGCTGTTGCGTTCACGTAATCTGAATGTCGTGTCGTGTCCACTAAAAAGTATCTTTTGTAGTACGCTTACGTTCTTCATGTTACCGTACAATAGCAACAGGGCCTTTAAAATTGGCAATGCCTGCACAAGCGTGAAATAATAATTCACTTATTTTATTCGCTGCTGGGTAAACATAGAATCAACAGGCTGAAGATACGTATCTGATGTAAGTGCAGAATATGAAACAGAATTTTACTGCATTGTCCAAGGTACGTGGGGAAATGTTTGTACGTACCTTGGGTAATATTGAATCTGTAGATTCTATAATGAGCTCTCATTCTCTATTTCTAATTTTTGACAACTTACGTAACGTTTCGTGAGTTGAACTGAAGATTAGGAACGAATTCATATATCATTTTTGAGATAGCTCAGATAAGTGCACTCAAGTAGCGACAACCACCACACACATTTACTATATAACCATATTATACATACATATACATGATGTGACAGATAAGACAGTACATTTGATAGTATTAACAACATAAATAACACGCCTACAAATTCCCTACTAATTTAAGCCCATAAAAGTCAATCTGTCAAAAATCCTGCTTTCATATGAGTTTTCAATTTCGAATGCAAGAGTAACACCTGAATAAGTTTATATAAAATAAAGACTGCATGTATTATAAAAATAGCAAATGACTGCTAAATATTACTTATTCTGTTTGATCCGCTTATTTCTGCAATAATAGTAAAAAAAATTATTTATAATGTAAGTTAAATCTAGTGAACAATAGATGACTTGGATCACTGCAAGTATATGCCTGTATTGAATAAAGTTTCAGTCAATTCTCATGCTATTGAGGAATAATTTTTTGTTGTCTGAGACTCAGCACGTATTGTCAAAAGAAGTAAATGTCCTGTTCATTTTAGATTGCAGGTATACATTTTGCGTCTGAATATCCGACCGAGCGACCATAGACACATAATCATCACTATGATCATATTATTCTCTAGTGAAAATTGGATCGCTGAAGGCCAGCTTTACAGCACAAAAGGACCTAGTCATGAAATGAATCTTTATTTTGTGTCTGAAAAATCCTTAGTGCTTAGTGAAGCTGTGTAAGGTTTAACCACAGATGCAATGTAAACAGATAATTGTAAATGGAATGCTATAATATAAATATCCTTTAACGGAATCGTACAAGTCGCCTGCTCTCTCTTCTCACAGAATCCTATAGAAGGACCGTTAATTCTAAATAAATTATTGTAATTGCATTAGGAGTGAAAAATAAAATGCAAAAGAAAATTGCTGCTCTAACTATACAGTTAACTTTAGCTTACAGCGTCCACATATGACATTCATTGAACAGAAATTAGTCAGCCACGAATTTAAGTAACATATTTATACGTACCATGAATATGTTACCTTTTTATGCTTGCAAGGACATTATTGCCATTGGGTGTATCACAGAGATAGTTTTATTGGAAAAAAGTTCACAATGAAATATTAAATCTAAATGATGTGACACTATTTTTATAGTGAACGGATATTTCAATTGCAATCGCACTTAAAATTCAAACTACCAATTATTTATTTGACTGCTGCAATAAATGCGAGACAATGGAAAGCAATTTGTGTAGAACATGATTAAAAGAATCATAAACGTTTTCATACTGCTAATGGCCATTCAATCTTTTCCACAACCCAGGATCATCAAGCTTGTATGCATAGTCAGAGTATTTAAAGCACAGGTAGATAGACATCGGAACTACTTGGGTGTCGAGGACAAATTCCAGTCAAGAACGCCTAAAACCACAAAAATTTGTTCCAAATGGGAGTTTCCACTGCGCAGCTAAAAATAATTTGCATAATCAATTTATGGTTTTGCTGTAACCACATGGCTAATAAAAATAGAATTTCTATAATAAATATACTTCTACTATTGTAAAATCAACTTCCTAAACTATTTACCCCCCTTGCGGTAATAATAATGCAATGAAACATGTAATTAGTAGGAGCGGGAGCGCATTTGCAAATAGAGACATTTTTTTGCATATTTTGAACATTGCCACATAATGAAGGCGAAGGTAAACTTCATTGTGTGATTTGTGATAGTGACGCGTGTACTTGTTTTGCAACAAGAAATCTCTAGCCCTACCGGTAAATAACTTCTCACTAGCTACTAACAATGAGTAAGTGAGTTTGCTAAAGGTACTATTGTTCCAATAGGTAATATGTTTAAACAGTAGTCGTAGTCAGTCTCACCTCACAATCAATTTGATAGCATTTAATAATTATTTTTCATCAGACACAAATGATTTCCTAGAAATCTCTTCAGAAGACTTCCAACAACAACTGCAATTGCGTTTCAACCTGTCATGTAAAAATAAATGTTATGTACTTCATCTTGTGAACATTCCCAATGTAACGTATTTTTGATTCATCTTTTACAATCAGGAACAGTTTTATAGACATGTGCATTATCTGCATGGAAAAAATGGTACCAGCCGCGCATTCACGCTTTTATTTCAAATTCTACTTTCAATTTTTAACGCAAATTACTCTTAACCACATTCGTACAGTCAATAATAATAAATAAATACGTATATTAGCCAATTATCTAGTACGGAGAAGCCTCACACGGTCTCTAATAATAAACTAAAGACCATCTAGTAAATTGGCTACAATTTTCGTTCACATTTCTTCAGAAATAGAAACCTCTAGAATACAATCTACTCTCGTAAATAAGCTACATTAATAATCTAATAAAAGCGCTTTCAAATTTTACAAAATTGCAATTGACAATAATAAGTATACGGTTTAACGCAAGATCTTTAGTGGTAGACTTTGACGAGAGACATTAACCAAAGAGCAAAACCATGCAGCATACTTCCTTTTTCGCCTTTTCAATGTTTCTGCATAGGCTCCTTAATTGCGTTGCAGAGACTACACATTAAGCATCTTATGGCAAACTATGTATAAAAGTCTAATTGTAAGCTTGAATATTTTAAATTCTGCAAGTTCACAAAGAAGAAAATGTAAAATCCTTTAACACAAAATGTTTCTCTTTTTTTTTTATTGCAGCGTTAAAGAAGAGTTGTTGTGCCAATATTTCTGTTACTGCATCACAGAAGATCGTCTATTAAACAACACTGACTCTCTGTACCAAGCAGCCAACAATTAAGAAAACTTAACTTCAGTCTCGTTGAGCACACAAACTACAATCCAGCACAAACGAGTATTTTTCTCTCTACGCATCCATTAAGTTATCAGTTAACTACGAAGTTAGAATACCAATTAGCAGTATTTATCGAATGCGCATTTATTGTACCTGTGCTCATTTCGTGTTCATCAAGAATTTCATTGTGATTCAAGTTAATAACTGTGTGTCTAACTGGCCGCCACTTTTTCATCAACAACCACACTAAATTCCTCCTTCAATTCAATCGACTGCAGGTACTCCACAGGAAGGAAGATTTCTTCTGTTTTCTGTTGATCTAAAGAAGATAAAATCACTCGATTACAGCCACTCTGCAAGGCAATCCTACGTGCAACGACATTTTGACTTCCTTTAATTTTCTGAGTACTACTGACTTATAAGGAAGACTCTTTTCAAGATAATAAAGAACAAAAGGATTAAAAAGAGAACCATTGACAGTAAGAAGATAATTAAAGCCCCAGGGCCCAAGCTGCATATCCAATAGGCGTTACAGAAACGAAAATTCTTTCGGTACTCTACAGATGGTTTCAAAAAAGGAAATGAGCCATTGATACAATCTGCAATTGAACTGCCAGCAAAAAGTCACCATTCACCAGAATTGGCCAATAAAGAAGTCGTTTTAGTGCGACAAATTGGAATAGTGCATTAATGCAGCACAATTACATTTGAAGGAAGAAATCAGAATAAAGAAAGGAAGGAAGTGGTGCAACTATAAGCCATTAGCAGTATTTAGTAGATCATTGGCTTCGTGTTTCGCTCAGAGTTCCCAGTTTTAATGCAGATTGAACTGAAACTGAGAAACAAAGAGCTCCAATCATTCTACAGGTGGCAGTCAGAGCGAAACGTAAATACTGCATTGTTCTCGAACTATTATTGAACAAAAGTGAAATTTGTCAGTGATTGGATGTCTATTTAAAATTTGATTCGTCTTGTGATTATTGCCACCATTGTTGTTGCTGCTGCAAAAGTGACTTGAGCCGCGGGCATTTTTAAGCTTGAATAAATTCAAATGATATTCTGTTGACGTAATAATATTCTACAGTGGATCACACGACCTCTTTGAAAGGAAGCATTATTGTAATAGGTGATTGAACAGTCAAGACAAGACAAAAGATCCGAAACAGAAGACATTAAATGAAGAAGGAACGGTTGGCCAATGTGACTCTGAAGACTTGGAATGATAATGAGCCGACGACGTTGTGTTTTTTGTTTACCTCGTGAAAGTTCGTCTTGCATTTGTTGTTGTTGGGGAAGTAGTCGTTGTTGTACAAGTCCAATTGACATTAGTCACTGTTACAATAACAATAATAAGAATTCCACGAGATCCACGACGACGACCAAACAAATTCTTTGGGAATAACCTGAGAGCACGACAGAGACAGACAAATTGACTCGCTCACAACAGAACACAGTCTCCGTATCATTATCCCCATTATCACCATTATCACCATTACCACATCAGTAAAGAGAAAAATCTTTTCCTGTGCGTAAGCCCCATTAAATCTCCACGAGAGAATACCAATTCCATGTGCATCGTAGGACGCTAACTGTCGTCATCGTCTCTTTGTCCATTGTTAGTCTGCTCCGCACTGCTATTTTTTTCAGTTTGCAATAACGCAAGAGTCTACACTACAATATAATATTATATACGAGATAGAATAACAGCAATTTTTATCACTTAAGAGACCCAGGTGGTAAAAAATGTCCTGATTGTTGTTCCTTACGACGAGTGGAATACTTAGCGAATGAAACCGTGATCCATATGTAATAAAAGTGATGTTCTACAGTGATTTATATAGTTGGACTTGATCCTGTTTTGGTCTGGTTTCCTCATTGCTCGTAGGATTAACCAATCTCCTCCTATCACATCCAACTCCTACTCGTATTCTCTGAATAAACCGACGAGATGAAAAAGCCAACTGTCTTGTGTAAGTGTCTAAAACTTTGTACGAATTCGTTGTATCCAATTAGGGGTCCAATTTGTACACTAAAAGTACATATCCTGTATTATTTTAACCCATGCAGTTAACACTACTTGTAAATAGAGCAAACAGGTACTTACTATTACTATGCAGTGTTAGGTAAGCCTACCTAGCAGAATATTCTTTAGATCTATGATATGATTTATGGCTGAATTGACTGTCAAAAATGCATCTTTCGACATCGGAACGATTGTACTGGGTCCTACGTTATTAGCCTCGCTATTTGTTGTACAACATTCGAAAGATGACATTTAGAAGTAGAATCGCTTCTGCTAGTGAACGTATACGTGTGAATCCCCTCTTTAAAGATTGCAAATTCATTTCGCAGATTTCGTGCAAAATCTGTAAATTGTAATGTTTCATGTTTCACAAAAGAGAATGTGATGGAAGAATTAGCAACATTATGTTGATCCCTGTGTGTATTCTTCAAAGAATCATTGCAGAAGCTCATTACATTTTATATTCATAATTTGTGGTTAAATATGCAGTCTTGAAGTCGTAAAATAGAAAAAATGAAAGGATTATACATTTGCAATTTGCAATTATGCAGATCACACATCCCTATTCACGTTGAATGAACTTAATGAACAGTCACGCAAGCTACATTAGAATTTTTCTGCTCATTTAATTATTCGAACTTCATAACTTCATACCCAGACACGCAATTTTAATTTGTAAATCATTCTTTCGTCCATTGTTGTGCATTGCATACACCATTTGAGTGAATACAAATTACGTTGGTCTTGCAAATGAGCAGCCAGTGGTATTAGTGAGTGTGGAAGTTTTAATATTTACATAAAGTTGGGGGCGCAGGGTTTCGTAAATCCCATCACAGTGGGATTAAATACTAAGATTAAATGGGATTAATTGGTTGTCCCTATCCCTTATAACATGTAGATCATATTAATCACTCCAAGCGTCTCTGTGATAAAACTTTTAAAAACATTCGTTCACAGTATTTAATCCCACTGTGATAATGACACGTGAAACCCTGGTGTTAAGCGCTGTAGGTATAAGGTAATCATATCTGTAATGCCAACAAGTAACTACATACTATTCCTATCTGTCCTTTGTGCTTGGAAGAATGCAGACTGAAAGTGTGTCCTAGTTTGCACCACTAATACAAGCCATGCTTGACGTAGTTACTAGGTATTAATAGTGATGTTTAAAAAACTAAATGCATGTAAAATACATATTTTCACTCTTCAGGTACGCACTACAATGCGACCACCATTCACCACACAGCCCCATGCAATTCAATCAACAATGAACAAAGCCACCTTTAGTTTTTATGGTCTCCATTTTCCTATGGAAATTAATTCTTACTTTTATTCTCAACGTCTGTGCTGTGCTCTCCTGCTTCTCTACCATCACTTTTACTACATCCTTAAACACTCGTAGTTTGTACTGTAGGTACATATTAAAAGTTTTTCGTTGAATCAAATGACGGACAATTTTATAGTCGGTCTACCTACACTCATAAATAAATGGATGCACTCTTGCAAGCAATCCATGTGACAAATATATTTACTTACTTATACTTTAGCATTGACTGCTTCTGCTTTTTCTTGCAAGTATTTACAATAAAAATATGCTGTCCTAAATCACAAAGACTGCGTGGTCTTTATTCCAATTTATGTGCATGCAGATGGGATAGACAGTAGACAGCTTCTCTCAAAATATAAAACCAGACATTTATTATACAGCAAGAGATGAGCAGATGAAGAAGGGCAATGTGCGAGTGTTTGCAGTTCCCAGCTATTTATAAACATTATTATGTCGTTTAAAGTGTTCTCAAATAATTCTCTTTTAGGCAATCGTTTGCAATGACTTGCAAAATGAAGTGCAGGCTACGTTGAAATTGTCGTACACAAACTTCAGTCATTCTACTAAGAACACGTTACATTATTTTTGTCTCAGTGTGTTCACGGCTTAAAATGCTAATTCAAAGGAACTATTTATTCACGTTATTTACCTTAGATTATTTCCATGTATAGGTACATACATGTATGTACATGCTGTGAATGCATTACAAACAGACATAAAGAAAGTGATTAGCAAATAGGCACTCTTTAATAGCAATAGCAACGAAAAAAATTCTCATAGGTAATCGGCGAGGCATGTAAATTAAAAATAGTAAAGGACTCTAACTCCATTTAGCAATTAGTCTGGAACATTATCACAGAGATGAAATGCTAGTGCAAATATATACATTCACGTCTGTAGAAGAAGAAAAGTGACAAGTCGATTGAACTTGTTAGTTCTTTGCACTTTTATGCGTCAGAGTGATTTTGTGCAAGTTTCATCTGCTTTCTTACAGTAAAAATAACAGTATTTAAATCCCCATTTAGCTTTCATGTGACAATTTTTAACTTTCGTTTGACAATTGTTCCTTTTGCAATGCAAACATTCACAAAGTCGTACATCTTTTTACATTGGTACAATTGTCACGTTGACGTCTTATATTAATCGTATGCAAATATTGTATGGTACTTGTTTGCACAATTTAGTCCTTCCTTATAGCACTTCCTTATAGGAGATCGTAAACATGGAAATTAGGATGCATATTTTATTATTACGTATCGATGTTGTACCGTCTTGTGACTACTTGCTGTTGTATAGTTCATGAACTATAAATCTACAATGGCATTACTATAGCCGTATGATTAAAATAATGAATCATTATACAAATAATAAGAACGTCAAATATTGGCAGGACACTTCTCTTTAAATGAATGTACATCAAATATGCTTTTCCGCTATTACTATAGCCATATGATTAAAATAATGAATCATTATACAAATAATAAGAACGTCAAATATTGGCAGGACACTTCTCTTTAAATGAATGTACATCAAATATGCTTTTCCGCTACCCGTTATCATACAGCATAACAATAGAGCTGAAAATTTGTTTAATTAATTTAGAAAAAACTGAAGGCCCATTTTCTTTCGAGTTAAAGTATTTATAGGGAGGGCGTATTTTTTATTTTACCGTTGTTGTGCTGTAGATTGGATTCCAGGTTTTTTTTCAAAAACCCTTCAAGCGAATTTGTCTCGTTATTGTATTGCAATGCATAGGTTCTCGGTCTCCGCACAGTCATTTTAAGATTGTGACTTGCCCATTAAATGTTTTTAGTTCACAAGCTTCATTATTTATTCACGTCTAAACTTTTAATTTACATACTGTTATAAGGAATAGCGTAGCTGTACTTGCATTACAGATGCGCATGATCGATAAAAGTCGAGGAATTAAAATTTGATAGTAGAGAAAGCAAATATGAGTCTATGAAATGAACCTAAACGTATTAATATGCAAATACATTAATTCCTACCTCAGCAGTTGATGTTGGCTGATAAAGTATAAAAAATCCAATCTGATTCTACTGCAACTGTACTCGAACAACAGTAATAAAATATGTGCATAAATAATTTGCAGCTTCGTTTGTACGTTCCATTCACATCGCGTACATTCGTTGTTGCAGTAAAACAGTCAGTCAGTATGATGAAAGAGCAGGAAGAGATATTTTGGCAGAGTTGAGCTGTGAGTTAGCACAGTGGGTCGAAATTTTAGAACAAAGATGCTATTTGTATATAAATCACGTTGTTTCCCTGTCGGTACATCAATAGAAAGTGGGAACTCAATACACCACGTAACCATATGCAATTCTCTAGTTGAAATTGATGTCTTTAGTGTATGCTGGTACTTGTATTTTTACTCTTAACTCATTTACTAAACAATAGTCACTGTCTATAACTAATATTTTGTAGGAATCATTTTTCTGATAAAAACTGCCTGTTGCGTTTCATCTTTGATGACTCATGCATTCTTTTTCGTCCACCTTATGTCGTTGCTCATCTCAATACAATTCTTGTAGGTACATATACTATTTATAGGCATTCCAAAAAGTCATATTGTGTAATAGATTTACCCATGAGTGCACTGTGTACTGCATCTGGGCCTAAAAACGATTGTCATGCACGTATTCGAATTACATTATGGCTGCTTTACACAAAAGAGTCAACCATGCACAAAGTGCAGGCACAATGTATTTCTCTACTTACCTTTATCTCATGAGAACCAGGATGAAAACATGAAGACAGTTTTTATAAATAACGATCTTTCTCTGAGTGAGTGAGTGTTTGCACACTATTTATACAAATACTTTAAAGTCCTGTATTTGGTTGCAATAATTTCTCTATGGTATAGTGGTAACAAGCTTTAAACCTAACAATACATGTTGCTCAACAATAATAAGCTTCCTTCTGTACAGAAAATAGAATGAAAATGCGTAAATTGTTTTACCTTTATTAAGATTAAATCTTCTCTACACATTCAGGAATAAATGCAATTGATACGACGCTCAAGAAATTATATTGTACCTAACAAATGTGCAATAGAGATATAACATAGGTGTTTAAATGATTTGTTACTATTGACAAAAAGTACCAACTATTTTTTGCTTCCTAATTTTAGCAGTAGAGTGAATATGTAATGAAAGAACCTCGTGTTAAGCATTTTTCATTAAATAAAAACACAATACAAATAGAATACAGGTAGATTTTACGGATGCGTAACTGAAAATCAACTAATTAATCCCTATATTAAAAATTTTGCACGTAATAAATTACATATTTAATTAACTGTGTGTTCTGTTGTAATTTTAGGGTTTTGGCCAGCCTTTTGTGCAGTGGCACTCTGGTCCCATGTCCACGGTGTCCGTTTACCAATAACAACGCCATATTTTCGTCTGGCTCAGTCATCAGCGGAAGTGACACAGAACCCGAATATTTTCGACTTCAGTGTCAATCCGACAGAGAAGCCATCGAAGGCGGGTGAAGTGGACACGTACGAAAAATTGATACAACAGTCACAATCATTAGAGGATCTGGAAGGATTCTCAGCTACCGGAAGTGGCAGTGGGAGTGGCAACGGTGACAACAATGAATCTGGTGACACCATCTACGACGAAGGAGAAGCCAGAGAGACCACAACAATATTCCCCACATTATTCACACCGGTCACCACTCCGTTCTCATTCTCCTCGCTGCTCGTGAACAAAACGGCGCGAAATTTCGGTCTAAAAGTCCGTGGAATCGCCACCAACAATGCAAACAGCGTGACAAGCGCAAAAAATAGCACCAGCATCAGCGGTAGTAACATTAGTAAAAGTAACGCTCCGTTACTTCGTGCTCGTCCAACATCGTCTGTGATATCCTACAATCCGACCAATTACAATCGAATTGTGAAGCGTCGTAAAAATCCATTTATGGGCAGGAACCACACAATCAACTCAATAGCAGTGGATGATACCACAATTAGCAACACCAACAATACTTACGAGGAACAATCAACAATAATCCCTAGTCAAGATCTTAATAGTGACAATAAAAATAGTAGTAGTAATTATAATTTAAATTCTAATGTAGTGATTAGCAGTAGACCTTTGTCTAGTTTAGGCATACGCAGTAAAAGACCCAAGCCCGTAGTGCTCAGTGACACGATCGCAATTAATCCAACTACAAGCACCATCGAAATGTCCAAAGATTTCGAATCATCAGCCACCCCTTCACATTCTAGTTCACACAAGGTTCGTCGTGTCAAAATTACATCTCGAAGACCCGCACTTGGAGTTCCTCATTCGGAAGTCACGTCAACAGCGGAAATACAACCATCAGAAACGGCGGTGCCAACCGCCACCACTTCAACAAAGGACACCATTGCTCCAACTGCTGTTTTCGCCGAGTCGGGACCCGAGTCAATAAAATCTCTCACAGCAGATTCTCCGGCAAATTTTGAAGAAGCCTCCGTGACGGTGTCCAATGGTGTCTACCGCTACAGATTCCCAGACACGCAATTCTCCTCCAGAAAAGTGATTGCAGAAGATTTCGTCATTCACCGTCAGTCTTTCGGAGATGACGATGACGACGCAGCAACCACCACCGAATTCTACCCCACTCTCCTGGAAGCCACAACGGGATTGCCAATGGGGACTCTCATTGAAGGCTCTGTGCACGATGACGACGATGCCGAAAGCGCAGGCCCAGAATTGACACCTAAATACCGGGACTACTTCCCAGAAGACACGGACGTGAACTTGAAAGCGATCGTGCAGGAAAGCAGCACCGGAAGTGTCAGCAGTGACAATGATCAACATCGTCGCAGTAGCGAAGACGAGAATAAATTAGAGTCTGGCTCCTCCGTCACCGTCACGGTGACTCAAACAGTCATTGAAACACCAACAACACCTGCAACGAAAATATCATCACAATCCACCAACAGCATTCACCGCCCTACATCTTCATTGAATCAGTACTCGCACAGTCAGGCCACGTCAATTTCAGCAAGAAATACAAGTGACAGTGTCAATCATGAGATCGTTGTCGATGAAAAGGTGAGTGCATCGTTGATTGCCACGCCAGCTCTGCCGACGACGACGACGACTCTTCTCGCTCCCTCAGAGACGCTGAAAGTGAACGAAGACAGTTACGAAGATTCTGTAGCATCTCACCATTCCCCTCCACCACCAAACACTGTCAATCATCCGATCGAATATTCGAAATCAGTGGAGCACACTTTTCTCAAGACATCTTCATTTGGCAACTCCTCCGGTGAGCAGATCACCAACAAGTATGGACTTGATGGCATTGGACATGGAGAGACAGTATTTCACCATTATGACGATGAGGAGGAAAGACACGACCATGGCTTCCACGCAAATGCAAATACGGAGAAGAGTCACTTGGACCTGATCGATGAGGATTTGAATTCCGATGCAAGTATTACTCCAAGTCATGCAACGGCGCCGTTGGAGTCGAGCAAAGATTTCAAGAGCATTTTCTACACGAAAGTGGAGCATCCTCATTTCACATCCAGTTCCTACGAATTCACCAGTTCCAGCACTTATTCCTATTATGGGCCTGACAGCAGCACGAATGAGGCGGATGAGTCGATGCCCACTCCCCCACACGAGGAAGGGATGGACTACTCGAAGAAAGAACAGCAATTACGACCCACCACAACTTCCTTCTGGGACAATCTGGGCTATAAATCGATGGTTCTTGTCTTGAGTAATAAAACGACGAGTACAGGTGCTCCTGGTGTTTCTGGTGGGGCCAAAGATACCAAAATATCTGGTTCGACACCTTTTCTCACGGATCAAGAGTCTGGATATTCGACGCCTGAGGTTGAGACGGAGCATCCTCCCGTTGGCTTGTCTGTGGCTGACGTGACGAGTACACCGAGTCCAGGCAATGATGCAGACAACGAGATCAGTGAAGAGGAACAGAATAAAACCGCCAACAAGGAACAAGGCCAGACTGATAACAAAAATGGAAATGCTAGCATTGTGGATAATAGCGACAAGAATGAAGTCAAAGACAAGAAGGAGAGCAAGATTGCAATCAAACCAAGTGCTCCCATTTTCGTGCACATGCTTTTGGACATGTCTAGAGCTCAATTCTGCACAAATCTACCTTCCTTCAAGGAGATGATTGTCACGGTCTATGCCCAGCAGAAAACGTAAGCATTTTTTGTCAAAATTTTATTCCCATGTATTTTATAGGTACATGGATAGATTTAAACCTTCATTTAAAAATGTGGAATTCATTGACAGAGTGTCTGTACTGCGTGTTCGCATTTGGATTGCATCATGTGATGCAGATGCTGAAGTGCACGCATGATGACACTACACTTGGCACTCAATTAGAGACAAAGAAAAGGCAATTAATTACGATGTCACGTTTGTGTATGCATATATAAATACTATATGAAATGCACGTATTCATCCACTGCTTGTAATGTGTACACCTATAACACTGACAATGAATGAAATTTCGTAGACACAGTTAATTACAGAGAGAATCGTTGGAGAGATAAGTAACTGTGAGATATGGAATGGAACGAAAAGATCGTAGAAAAGATATGCACTGAACACTAAAAGTCTGCCCCCTCTTCCCAGTCTGTAATTGTGGTAATTTATTCGTTTCGCCTTGAGCGTATAAACTGGCTAGAGATAAAATTGCCATCATCTCTAAAAGTGCAATGCAATTGAAAGCAGGAGACTAGAGACCTACAGCTGTTGCTAAAATCGATTTCATTTTACTAAATAGGATTAATCACAATTCCAATTACAAGAATGTACTTGATATGCGTGTCAACAGATAATGCGGAATATTAATGTGAGAGGCAGAGACAGTGAGCAAATTCTTTCATATTTTCTTACGAACTGTATAATCTAATTAATAAACTAATTAATGATATTGATGAATAATGAAGTGGACAAGTGTCTCTACCTGCTTACACGTTTGTGAGAACATTTGAAACTTGGTTTCGTTTCTGGATGAGACGTAACATGATTTCAGTAAAGTCTTAATGTAGGTTAAAGCTATATCATTGGGAATGTGAGACGGCGATAAAGGAAAAGATAAGCATGTGTTTCAGTCAAAGGCTGTAGTATAAATACAGAACTTCATATGTATTTAGCTCTAGGTAAATCTTTTATTACTTCATAATTACTCTACTCCAGATACAAAGTCAACAGAGAAGGAATAATGTGGACGAATACGATTGTCATGCATGCGAGAAGCGAGACACTCAAGATATAAACGTGCTTTTACTTCTTGTGCTGATAAATGTACGGCGCAACCACAACAAAATTTCATCAGTTAATTTTCTACATATTTATTCAGCACGTAAAGTCATTTTTCTATTGTATTTCCAGACACACGTAACATTGCGTACAAGATTATCATTTCTTATCCATGTGGCCCATTTGTGTGGAGACGACCACATTTTCATTTATTTATTTAATCTCCAACTTTTGCATTTTAATTTGTAAGAATCAGTTAATATATTCAAAATCAGTACTTATGCAGTTAATCTGAAAAATCTTCAAAGGTAATTAAAAACAGATTAGAATGAAAAAGGAGTCACAGAAAGTGCTTTACTGTGTTTGTATCTGACTTTACTACCTCATTTGTGTGCTTATGTACATACTTAAAGAGCGATATCATTGTAACATACTTTTCAGGAATTCTAATCAACAAATTGTTGACGGTTTTGTTTTAAATGGATATATACAGATTATGGGATAGAAAGCGATTGCGGATGCAATGATGACTTTCTCTAAAAAGGAGCTATTTAAAGCGTAAAGCATTTACTCATTAGGCATACCTCTTACAAGTAAATTTGTAGACAGAAATGTAATTGAAAAGCGATTAAACCGTAAATGATAGTTAACTATTTACTAGAAAGACTACAAAACAGTACGTGCGCTTTTACTGTTTGATCTACAATGTAAACAGTAATATGTATATATTTGCACACTTGTATACACAAGATTAATTAATTAATCTTGTGATCTAAGATATTGAGGTATCAATTTTTACCACTGAATGGGGGCAATTTAACGTGTGTTTCATTCTTCCGTTGTAATAAATCTGTCTAAATGTACAGACGTATAGCAAGGATTATGATTATTAAATTTTAATTACAAAGAGGATGTTACATCTCATTTCTCAACCAGACAAATTGTAGATATAAAATATTTTGAGGAATTGGAGCAATATACTTTATAGCCTCTCGAAAAGGATTATCCGTTTCTTCGTTATCAGTATTACTCTAATAAAGCATTTGTGTCAGCAGCATATCAAAAATGCATGTGCAGGCTCTGAAATGGATGTGAGCCGGTGCAGGTGGATGAATGTGTCTAAAAGTGTGCGAAACACTTTATGTATATAAATAGATATTGTAAAAATTGCAATGAAGGTAATGACACTGTTGTTTTATTGCTTTCCTTTTCAGGCGAATTAGCTCTGAGCAAATCGTTGTGCTGACCGAACCCAATTGCACTGACATAGATCCTGCAAATAACTCGACGACCTCTTCAAAAGCAGCAATTTATAGCTCTACAAATCAGAACTCGGACAGCAGTGTGATAAACGGGAAAAATGTGACTCGAACAAACAAGACGGCCACTCAGCAGCTGCCGAATAAAACAGAGCGAAAAACTCGGAGTACAGACCAAGAGACAGGAAGAGCCTTCAATAGAACAAGTAATTTGTCGGACAGCAGCGGCAGCATTGGGAAAGGGAACAGAGATAATAAGACCTCATTCCTACCCGTCTACTTCTTCGTCAATAATAAAAATGGAAGCTTTGATCGAGAATTGACAGAATCCTTCTTGGATCTATGGACGAAAAATACGACCAGCGGAAGCATGTTTTTCCATTTGGTAAGAGAAAGAAATGATGTATTTTTAATAGTAAACACGTGCAAATTGTTCGACTTTGATTTCCTATCGTTGTGGTCTCGATGAGAATGTAACGTTTATTTACAGACACATGAAAAATAGAGAAAAGTGTACAATGAGAATTTTTAATGTATAATAAGTTTCTCTTATTCCAACAAATGAGCACATTCAATGAAATCGAATTTAAAAACTTAAATCAAGGTGAAAAACTCAGATTAGAAAGGATGCCTATGAGAACCTTGCAATGAGATTTTATTAATAAAAATGTATTTAAGTATATCTTCACATAGTCGCGGTATTATAGCCTACATCTAACTTTTATTGTAGAATGTACCTGTACTATAAACGATACAGTTTGTTATATGTAGTATATCATTTTTAACGAGACCACAATCGACCAACGCGAACACAATGAAGGAATTACATTACAGCTACAGCTCATTACATTGTAACCTTAGCCTAGGACAGGCTTCGAATTAATTAGATAAAGAGGAACTGAATACATAAAGGGCAAAGAGGAATTTTTGAACTGATGTTTGTTTTTTATAAACGTTTAATGCTGTTTACTGGCAGGTTCTATTTGTCAGATTACAGGTGAAATACAGGGATTATTTCTGTGAGATTCTTCAGATAGCTATCGATCAGTCAATACGAAATGTAAAAATATTCCTCAGTATATTTATACTTGTTGGTGTTTATAGGTCAATGTTTTCCTTGGAGCTTAAATGCAATGCAGGTATCAGTAGCAAGGAATTGCACTTAAACTACTTACATGTCTGAATTAATGCAGAGATTATTTGCGTTTATATTCAAATCATTTATGTAGACGTTTTAGTTTTCCTCGTGAGTTCATTGAGGCATTACGGAAAGATTTGCGGTTTTGTGTGTTGCATCAGATAATTGAAGAAAACTTTTGACTTTTTTTCTATAAATAGGTGAAGAAGGTCGATATGGTATCCTCAAGCCAATTGGTCTCTGAACACGCACCTGCTAATGAAAATTCGGGAATAATTGCCGCCATTACAATAGCATCTATTGCAGCGGCTTGTCTGTTCTTGTTGGGCGTTTTGCTGGTAAGAATTGAAATCGTATGTGGTAACAATAAGAATAAATTATTGCCTGTGTAATACATAGGAGATTGAAATATTGTGGTAAATGGCTTGGCATTGCTGATCTCTGGAGTTACAGAGATATTAAAATCACGATAGCGTGGGATTATTGATGCTGTGGTGTAGAAAGCAAAATGCACGACTACGAATGTGCTTCGTATCATACACACCAAGATTAACCTTGACTGGGTTTTGCCATTTGTATTGTTACGATGCCACTTTGGCTACAACCTACCTTATGTCTCTCTCTCACACGGAGATCGTAACGAGGTAGTTAATAATAATAATGTAAACGTGGGTTTACCGTGAGAAAAAAGGGAAATTGGAAACAGAATTGACAAGAGATTCCAACTTGGCTGCTTTAGTTGGCCACAAAGTTACTAGAAATTGCGGTGGTGCTGGGACTTTGTATTTTTTTTGCTAATTTTCCTTTACATCATTGCTGTGAATAACCCGTTGCACCTTTTTGTTTTATTGTTAATACCAGAATTTATGGAAATCCTTTTGATACGAATGTAATGTCTGTATTTGATTTACTATGAGATATACTTGCAACGAAAGTATAAACTCTTTGTCTGACTTTTGCAATTTTGCTCGTGAACTTGCGTGGATAAAAGTGCGATTTATCATCCACCACCTTCACATCACGTACTTGTATGTAATAATATTGATGAGGTGAGCCAAAATTACGAAGCTAGCGAAAGTTGTTTGCAAGTGACTACCTACTTCGTCTCAGATTGCCAATACTTCCCACTAGGAAAAATATCAGCAGATTCGGATTTGTATTTATTTAAATAAATGTTTCTCCGTGAAATGAGGATCTTCATCTTGGTGAGCTAATTGACAATATTTTTATAAATATTTGCCCTTTTTGTCCACGTGCCATTAAGGGGCGAAATTGCCATCCTAATTTTGCAAAATTAAGTTGTGAACACACAAATTCTGTTAACAGTTTACTAAAATGATGCAGTTACGACAAACAAACAATTTTATACCTGGAAGCAGGCTGTTTCGTAAATCACTCTTTCTTAGTAAAAATCCTATAACAGTGGGAAGATGTGATGTGAATAATGGGATTAATGTGATAATGCGATTAAAAGATGGATAGGATAATATTTAATCCCGAGATGGAATGTATTGTAATATTCACATTAATTTTTCTTCAATAATAGTACTTAATCCCAGTGTGATAATCACACCGGAAACCATGCCTAGCAGTAAGATTTGAAGCCATGTGAAAATAGAGTTTGAGTTTGTGGTTTTGTTGCATACGATTCGTGTCGTGTGTCATGTGTTTTAAGAATAAATGTTTGTTTATTTTCCTTCTAGCTGGTCATGCGACATCGTCAAACACAAACAAAGTTTGCCAAGCGTTGCACACCCGTGACACTGGATGACTACAGTTTAGACAATATCTCTGTCTACAACAGCTTCAGACGGAAACAACGTTTGAGGGGATCTAAACGTTCCTATACAAATGCTGCATTCGATGACCCTGTAAGATTTCACATTAAACATTTAAGCGTCTCTATCCGTGGTTTGTAATTCTGTTTTGCATTTATTTCTTCACCATGAATTGTTTCCTTCAGAATGCTCCGACAAGGCCGTTAACACCAACCACCATTACCTCCGCATTGACGGACGCCTCTGGATTGGAGTCTGAGTTCAAGGGTATCCCGAATATAAATCCAACGCTGGATGATATTCCCTCGGGAGCAGAAACTAAAAATAGATATGCCAACGTCATCCCGATGCCAGACACTCGAGTTTTACTCACCTTCCAAGATGATCAACCGAACTCTGACTACATGAATGCAAACTTCATTAGAGTAAGTGTGCAGTGTGTCTGAGGTCAGCAACATCTCCTTTCATTGTCTAATGTGTGGGGTGCATTCTGATTTTAGGGTGTCAGCGGAGAAGCAAAAAAGTACATCATTACACAAGGTCCACTTGATGAAACGGTCGTGGACTTTTGGAGAATGGTGTGGGAACAGCAAGTGCGAGTCATACTTATGGTCACGGACTTTGCTGAGAGTGGAATTGTAAGCCTTATCAATTAAGAATCTGATGAGATGAGAAAAGATAATTGTATGTGCATTCATGTTGGTGTTTCCTTTACGTTTGAATAGGCAAAGTGTGCTGAATACTACCCACGCTCTGAAACAATAGACTGCAGTCAACTCCACGGAGATTTCCAAATCACTTTAGAAAGACGGGATATAACGGAAAATTGTATAACTTCCTATCTCGTCATTAAAGTGAGTAATTTTAAAATTTGATTTAAATAACTTTTTAATGGGTCAGCTAACAATTATAACTAGATGGTGACGATAGCTTTAACCACCAATATTGGCAAAGGAATTTAAACTAACTGAACATAATTTTTTTAGGATATGGAAAGAAATCTCAGGAGAGACATTATTCACATGTGGTACCATTCTTGGCCAGAAAAAGGTGTTCCATCAACCCCGAACACAACAGCAGATTTTCTTATAAAAGCCAGAAAATTCACAAAGGAGCCATCCCCTGTTCTTGTTCATTGCAGGTAACGATTCAAATTCTTAAGAATTAATTACTATTTAAATACGTGTGTGTAATTTAATTTAAATATCGTTTTCGAAATTAGTCCCGGAACAGGTCGTAGCGGGACTCTAGTCGCTTGCGACATTGTTATGAAAACATTTGAAACACTACACGCAGTGGACATTCCCAGAACTGTCATGAAGATTCGTCAAGATCGTGCTGGATGTGTACAAACCAAAGAACAATATCTTCACATTTATGATGTGTTGAATTATTACGCGTCGAAAATTTCCGGCAATCAACCTGACTCTATATAATAAATAGACTCTATCTAAATAACTTAATCTTTAAGTAATTATGAATTCAATACAAAAGTCTTTTATTATTTAAACACAAATCAATATGAACAAAACTGGTGGAGAAACTAAAAGTGTAATAAGCTGCTACCAATTTAATTTTAGATTCAATTTTGATCAGTGGTAATTTGTTGACAAATTCAGACAAATTTGTACTACTGTAAATTATTATACGAGTATAACATCACTTTGATACCTCTTAATTGACTTTCCTCAATATGCACTCTCAGAGTGTTCTGCACAGGCTGCACCCACCACTAATCTATTTAAATGAAAAAGAATTATACATTTAATAAATAATATATTATACAAATCATTATTTAGTATGAGTAGGTAATTTAAACTATACATAAATAAGGGTATGTAAACACAAATAAATATTAATTGTAACCCTAATACATTATTACCAGAACGCAAATGTATTATACATCTGTATAAATAATTCGTTGATTGAAGGCTATGTATAAATTAACATTTAGTCAACGTAGTTAAGTTGTTCGACTGAGTAACTGTATAATTAGGATAGGACTATCTACATGTACAGTATATAGAGACAATATTGTATTGAATTACTAATTATAATCTTTAGGTGCCTAAATTGTGTTTGAGCTAAGCTAATTTTGCATTAACAAATTTAATGCAAATATTATTGTATTTAATATGATAAGCCATGTTTTTGTCAATCCTCTTCATTAAGACTGCATTTCATCATCTAATTATTACTTGTCATGTATATTTTCTTGCTCTTGGTAGACAGTAGATTTTAGAGGTTTGAAGAGAATTTCTATTCTTCTTTAATGTACTCATCTATTTCATTTTTGTTAAATATGTTTCTATTTGTTCAACGTGGTTTTCTACACAATGTTCTTCTATTATTTCTTACCATTCCACCCTCAAAATCGTGAGCCGATGAATGGAAACACTCACGTAAAAATGTCGAGCGGAAGATGTTAAAATATTGAATGTCTCAATGCGCGTTGTTATCACCAGTCAAATTTAATGTAATTGATGCAAAGTTATGTAATGGTTTGAGAGATAGATACGCTACGCTATTGTAAGATTGATGTGATACATAGTTGCACAAGCAGTCAAATACCATTATCAATGCAAGTTGTATGAATAAAATATAATGATGTTAAAACTGAAATTATTTTCGCGCTACAAAATTATATTCTCGTCACATTAACCCCTGCAATAATCTGAAATATTATAAATATAAATGTATAGCCTTATAATAATTTTACAGCATTTGGCGTCAATAACCCAATTTATTTGTTGCTTCTATTTAGATATAAATTATTACTAATTACATGTAATTACACGTATTTCAACCACTAACATAATACTTAGAAGCTTCGATGAAACATCGTGTTTAATGTAACTCACGGCATGGATATGAACAGTTTCAAAACACTTTAATATTTGTTGCTAGGAATTTTCAGTATTAAACGTTATTGGATGAAACGGGATTTATTAGACTGTACTAGGAAAAGAAAATTTTCAAACACTAGGATTTTATTGTCACCAGAAGTCCTAGATTATTGCAAGAATTTTGTTCTGTAATTATATTTTTCTGAGTATGCATATATAGCAATTAAATTAAATTTTCAAAGTTCAACTTTAATGAATAATACCAGTTCAAGATAAGACCAATAGTCAATAATTCTATTTTTGGTGTAGGGTAAAATAATTTCATAATATCGGTTCATTCGCACGTAATTATTCATAATGACAATGGTTGTGTACGCATTGCAATACAACGGTGTCAAATGCAAAGGATAGTATTACATATTATATTGTGTTTCGACAAACGAACAAACAACTTTAGTTATCATTAAGTTTCCTACGACCAATCCATTATTTAATAATTAAATCTTTCGACAATAAGTTGTCCACATTTATGAGGAAGATTAGACACGGTTAATTCACACATAGTCCACACTCCTGCGACAGACTTCCTACGCTAAATAGCAGATCACGTCTTAAGTATCATGCATATCCGTGTTTGTGCATTTCTATTTATTTTCCAATTTTCTTTGGTTTTCGGGCTTATTGAACTGGAAACAGGATTGGATAGTTTACAAAGCTATAAAATTTATACTTTTCGAAATAAGCATGACCTCGGGGTAAGCGGGACATTCTACAATAATACACTTTAAATATTAAACAAGGTAGTAGAGTCTAATGTTTTCTAATGTTGGAATTATTATTAATTTTATTAGACATGGAAATTTCATTCTAAAAAATTTTTTGATTTTAGGTTTTGACAGCTATTAACATCCTAGGTGATTCCCCTCCGGTCGTAACGGACAAATGGAGAGATGCTGCTACACAAAAATGGAGAGCCGTGGGTTCATGTAAAATGCAATAATTTTGCCTTTTCCTTGCATTAATTGCTTTAAACCTCTCGCAGGGCATTTACTTTATAAATATAGAATCAGTATTTCATCAAAAAAAATTCTTCACTACAAGAAATCTCAGATCCAAGTTATGAAATTTTTATTATACAATTTTATTTGTTCAGATTTTCTACAATTTGAAAACATTATTTTAGGAATAATCTCGGATTAATTTATCTGCATTTATCGTTTTATTAAACCTATTTATAATACAAATTTTCAGCCTTCGTGAGCAAATTTTATATAGAGAAAGATTAAAAATTTCGACGGACCACAGGAATCGAACCCGTGATTTTTCGCTTGCCGGGCTACTACACCCACCAATGAGTCCATCATGAAAATTTGTATTAAAAACCAATTACTTGAGCATAAAGGGGATATTCACTTATTAAAACCTATTTATATTAATATATTTATTTATTAATTACATTTAATCAAAATAGTATTCACGTCTTAACTTTGTCATTACGAGTAGATTAGAGGTCCTGCTGCTGCAGTGCAGACCCCAAAAAAACTACTTGCATGTTTAATTTTTACATTGTGGTTTAGCAGATTTCTTCTCAGGCCACCAATTAAGACCCACTTCAGATGAAACAAAAATAATTAGTTTTGATACTGACAGGTACTTCATATCGCAAGATGTAAGTGTTCAGATTCTAATCTTTGTTTGTATTTGCTTGTTTAATCCAAACTAACGACAGACTGTGCATGCAGTGTGAATTGTGAATCACAAGTTACGCCTTTATTATTACTCCACCATTAAATTGACCATTAAATAAGCACTCTAAAAAAGTGTAAGTTATGCAAGGTATTATTTGTTTTTGCTGAAACCAAATGACGGGTGCACCCTCAAACATGTTTTATGTTTATCTCATCAGTAATGCAACGGATTTAGTCACGGCTGACGTGCTAAAGTTCAATTAGTCCCGATTGACGTAGTAATTTATGATGCACACTGACTGACACATTACATGCTTGTTATGCATATCTAAACATATTTTTCTTGCTGTGCAATTGAAGTTCCCAGGAATCGGTTTCAGGCGTAGTGAGTATTGGCTGCCCAGCTATGTAGGTCATGGATTTCATCAATTGAAAAATTTGAAAACAGATGAATGTTTACAATCCATGGGGTAAGTAAAACTTTTGAATGACCACTGTTTGATTTAAGGCGAATTTTTTCCATATTTGGCCATTTTTGCCAAATTTTTTTGAGTGGGCAAAAATTAGCACTGTGCCATTGCCCCTTTGCCAATTTGGCCGTTTTTTTCCAATGGCCTGTGACTAGGCTGAACATTGAAGAACAAAATACTCGCAAGATAGATATGAAAATATTTTTCATATCAAATTAATTTCAACAAGTACAAACACAAAATAACTGTCGAATAATTTAGAACCAGTGCCACAGAGAATCATCAGTTTGTTATCAGTTTGGAAATCATGATAGGTACATTGTAATAATAAACACACTCAATACTGGCACAGATCCGTAATACTTGGTAGTAGGCAACAATTCATGGAGATGGTTGTTGTTGCAGTTATGTAAATACATGAGCTCCTTGAAGGAATCAGAAACAAAATTATATTTTTACAATGGAAAGGATTTTGGGTATTAATGTTCAATCACATTTTCTAATCGCAGGCATGGAAAGCGCGTCGGAGTAGCATTGTGTGTGAATTCTCCCAAACAACAGTGGAAAGTGGACGCAATTTGATTCAATGCTACCGAATGTCACAATGAGTTCCAAATACTTTACTTCATTAATTTAGTAAGGGTTTAATGTGGCTCCAACAATTACCTTCTGTGTAACCTTCATTTGTTGTAAATGACCCATTAATGTTAATAAATCCATTCGAAGGTCTTAAATGATGATTATGTAAAATTCCGGACAACACAAAACAATGCATGATGATAACGAGATAAAATTTGTGTGGAAAAAAAAGAATTTAAATTACCTGTAGTTCTGATTTTGTTAATAACATTATAATTATTTATTCTTAAATGATTAGAGTAATTTTCATGCAACAATTATAACCGCTAAAATTCATTCAGAATGTAAGTAGCCAGTTATTACAAGAGTAGAGAATACTTTGTAGTGTTATGTAGTATTTATTACTTCTACAGGTAATTACTTGAGTAGTAAGTCCATTAGTACTTTAATTGTAAATTATATTTATCAAAACTGGAATATTCCGTAGTATTTAGTCTGTGTAAGTAAAAGTCCAATGGTACAGAGATGTCTTATTTAATAATAATAATAATGTATTTTCAGGATTCATGAAGAAAAACCTATGATAATATAAATGAATTGGTAAGGTACATAATTTGACATTTCCATCACACAACTATAGGACAAACCTACGAATAAAAATCAAAAATAAAGTATTACATTGTGTATTGAAAGTACAAGGATGTAAATACATTATACATGTAATGTTATAAATGTTTTCCCCTCTTAAAATCACGTCTACAATACAAGACATACAAACTTCTTGTACGTCTAATAATAAATGGAATACTTTTAATATATTCTTATGCGTTCTCTTATAATTTGCTTATCGAATGCAATATTGTCGTTTACGATAACTTCAGTAGTTACGTACTGTTTCTCTACACTCTTCACAATATTGTACAATCGTTTCTAAATTTTTCCCAGCATTATTTTTATTACATACACGCTACACATCCTTAGAGCAGCAAGCTAAAAATCTACAACAAAGGATTCATTATTGTTGCTGCTGTTGTTGCTTGATAAGCTCCTCCCATCGATTAATTAAAGCTGACTGACGACGTCGAACCGTCGGTTTACCAAAACCATGAGTTTTGTTTGCGGATATGCTCACATTGCCCACCCCGATGTCGTCTGCGGATAATTTCTTATCCCGAAGGAAAACAATTCCATTTGTAAGTTTGGATTTCTGGTTAGAATCCTCACTGGATTCCTCATCGCCACTGCTACCGTCCTTTGATCCTCTGGGGGACAAATCAGGAGTTGACTTCCATTTAGCACGAAGTTGTGATAATTCTATAAATGACATCATAATAATTTGTTTACACATAAAATAATTTCATATAATATTTGAACTAATAAATTGTGTCATACCCTTTTCCCTTTGCACCATCTCCTTCAACTCCAACTCGATCTTATCTTGAGCTCGAATATATTTCCTTCTAGGTTTCTCTTCCTCCACTTCGTCGAATGAAGATTTTCTTTCCTTATCATCTTGAATTTCAGTAGCTTTCACTTGCTCAACTTTGGCTTCAGGAGCAGCATTTTCTGGCGGTGACTGCATATCAAATCGTTTCCCAATGCTGAACTTAAAACTAGACTTGAGTAGATAGCGTTCGATAGAATTGAAACTTGGTCGGGAGAGGGGCGTGTGTGGAGTCAGCGGTGTTTTTGGCTCTGATCCAATTTCAGGCGAGCTGCTTTCGAAACTGTGCCTCTTACTTAAAGGAGGAAGTGAGGTAAACGGTGCGACTGTTGGTCCAGAAAAGCTGGACGTGGACATTGGCTTGTCCTCAGGCTTGATAATAGCAAGTTTTCCAAAAGGTCGTTTTCCTTGTGACGGTAATATATTTCTGTGCTCGTCCACTTTCTCAGTTGTTACATTGTTTGACGTTTCCTTTACTTCAAACGAGCTTTCGAATAGGTCATCAGGAGATTTTTCCCTTGAAGAGCTTTCGCAGTCGGTAGACTGTACATTCAAAGTAATGCAAAATAAAATGTAAATAAACAAACCACCCATTGTTATTATTAGCTATTAGTGCTAATGAATGGAATAAAGTAAGAGCAGACCTCTCCCAAATTAAGGCTCTTCAATCTGCCCTCACGGTACAACTCCTTTTCTCTCATTAGATTTTCTTCGATTTCACGACGCAGTCTTGCAGTGGCCAACTCGTATTGAACGTCCTTGTTCTTTGCAGATGCACCAGATCCGTCCACTTCATTGTCTTTCATGATGAATGAGTTTCTGCTCACTTTACGAGGGGTGGACTGATGAATGACGGAGATTGTTTCCTGTTTATTACTCTTACTACTATCAACCAGCTCTTTAGTCTCCCTCTCCTTTTCCACTGGAACACTTGACGTGTCAATAGAAGACGTGCTCTTCAGACGACGAAATTCTTCCTCACGTTGCCGACTTAGACGAATCTCACGTTCAATCGGAGTTTCTTCAGCCGTTCTGTGCGAAAATGACATTGTAAATAAATCCTTATCAGTTATCCATTTAGCCTTCTTTTAAATATTTTTTCTCTTTCTCCCATTCACCATTTTATGAATTCAATCAGCCATGAAATTTTCTATAGTGCCATAAAAATTTCTAATGAAAAACCGTACAAAGTGCACTACATTTTTTTAGCCGTCTTATCCTGTCTCACACTTTACTCTCTGTATTGGCAATATTGAGAAACGTTATTAAAGCCAACTTCCGCTCTACTTTCAGCAAACAACCTGTTGGTACATTCATTAATGAATTGCATTTCGCAATTTAGTTGCATGCACTTAGTACAACTTGAGACTGTGCTAAAGCTGTTTGTTAAATGTTGTCTATCTTGTTAAAAAATAAGTTTACTATTATTGGTGTAAACAAACGAGCTAATTGTCGACCTCATTTATACTTAACGTCAAATCCAATAAATTTTTATTGGACAAAATCACGAAAGACTGCGGTAGACTTGCATTTATTCTTAGATGCGCCTAATTGAAACTATGATCACATGTAGATATAGTACACGATTAGTAATTAGAAGTATGAGAAACAGCAGGAAAGGATCTGATGCCCTTGCATACAGAAACAATAAGCCGCAACATTGATTTGGCCGATCTCTAGTTAGTTTCAGTGTTTACGGCCTATAACCAGTGATTGTGAGATGCTTAAGCAACTCACATAGGAAGTGCTCTACGACCACAGCAACTGTAAATAAAATACTAATTGTAAATTTTTTCGTTTACTCTTGCAAACGTATTTAAGTATGTGTAAAATTAATGAAGATACGACATAAAGCTTCTTTATCTTATCTCTGATAGCATAAACAACTTTTATATTTGCAACATGCAACGTCAACCCTACGTGCGCAATTCCTCAAGACACATTCAGCATAATTCTCCTTCTATGAACAACAATTTGCCAAGAGAAACGCGACCCACGCAATCGTACCTCCCAGAAACCTCAGAAAATAAACAAAGAATGAATGAAGACAAAGAACGCAGAGGGAGAAGATGTGCATGCAGATATGCATTTGGCATTTACTACAAAGAAGATTTGTGAATTTGACTTATAATGTAATTTATCATTGACGAAATGTACAGGTAAATAGAAAAACATTTGCTTACGTCATTTGAAAACTTTTGTGTTCTTCTTCAAGCAATGGTCGCACTCTGCCAACCGTTGCTGGCTGCTTGTTGCGAGTGACCTCAATGACCTCATCGTCAAGGCTAGTGGCTGACGCCCTATTATCCGTTTGTTTATTCAGTTCATCATCGTCAGTGGGACTGCCCCCCGTCAAAAGATCCTGCTCCGAATTCGGAGTGTGTGAATCTCCCCTGAAGACACTTGCGGGGGTAACATTGCCTGACGAGTTACTGGTTCCTGTGTAAGACTCGAAATCAATCGCGGAATCACTATTGTATTCATCTTCAGAATTTCCTCCGGACAGTTCCTCTTGTTCGCCATCTTGCTGTCCTTCATCCTCCCCCTCATCCTCGTTCACCGTGTTCGAGTTCACATCTCTGATTTTATTTTTCAGTTCAATTTCACGCATGTGCAGATCAGAGATTTCGGAATTAATCAAATCCAACACTGTAGCGGCCTTCTTTTGCAGTTCTTCAGGAGGAATGGACTGTTGGGACTGAGAGAAGGTGTTGGAACGGTAATGAGCTTTGATGGCAGGTTTCTTTGTGTTATTGTTGTTGCCGTAGTTAAGCACAACTCCTTGATCTGGGGACACAGAAGTGATCATCGAGTCGGAAGTGTTGTCGCCTTTGGTGTGTGCGCTGAGTGAATCCAACGCTTCAGCCTCGTAACCGTTGTCAACGTCGCAACTACCGTCATCAGTCAAGTTAGCCACTTGGAAAGACTCGAAACCACCATCCTCTTCCGTGTCATCATAGAATTTCTCTTGTCGACCAAGAGAACCACTGCTGCTGCTCAGGAACCGATTGTTCGTCAGACTCATGCTGCTCACTGTTAAATCACTGGTGCTCCCGGCTCGCATACGTTTCTCCCAGTAGAATTTTGTAGCCTCTTTGTTCTCGATAATCGAGTCGGAATCAATTTCACCTGCAAATCATAAAACCGTGTACAAATTCTATACGTCACCAACGCGTCACTCTACCAATTTATCCTTTATCACAATTCGATATCCTTAGTTTTCTTATAATTAGATTTGTTCTACTGCTTTTAGAGTAGAATTTTTTTTGATTACTCAATAAAGTGGAAAGAAATCCGTGAAATCGCTTACAATTCTTCTAGTCATGATGATTTGCGAAAATAGAAATAAAAGAAATCGATAATTAGTTAAAGTTGGCACTCGATTAGAGCTGTTTACTATATTGATTGATATTGATTAGAATTGCGGCAACCACAATGAGTAGCTGTTTTTCAAGAATCAGAGTGGAAATTCTAAAGCCCTGTCTAATTATGATTTACAGTAAAATCAACTGCAGAATACAGAATTTACAGATAGACACGATTTTTAACACACACCACAACAACAGAGAGAAACACAGTAACACAGTAGCCTTTAGCCTTGTCTTTGTCTGTGCAGCATCTACCAACAGATGTGGTAGCGATATTTAGTTTGTAAGTTGGGAAAAACGGTGGATCGTAATTTTTGATTCGCTATCAGAAACAAAAACTTGTAGTTCAAATAGTTGAGATTGAGAACAAACAGTCCATCATCCTTCTAGTTACAATTAAGGCACTCCTATAATTATCTAATTTGCTTTAATTCATGTTCTGATGCTCTCTTACGTAACTTGCAGGCATAAAAAACGTATGTAGAAAATCAGTTGAACATTTAGCAAAAGAATCTTACAAGCAAAAATAAAATAACGTTTAAACTATAAGTAGTTCAACCTTTTATTTCCACTGTTGACTGTGTCTTTAGGCGTTACGATGACATGGTAGCTAACTATCGCGAACGGTAATAAAAATANCAACCTTTTATTTCCACTGTTGACTGTGTCTTTAGGCGTTACGATGACATGGTAGCTAACTATCGCGAACGGTAATAAAAATATTTTGGACGCAACGATCTAAAGTATTTATAAGCAAACTGTAATCGTAAAATGGTGAGTGAATTTAAGCCACACAAAAGCAAAAACCAAAAAAAAATCCTTTTCCTTGCTCTCTGCAGCAAACTATCAATTATTTCGTATTGGATTATCATTATTGCAAAAATAATAATAGTAAGAATTACCCAAAAAATCGAATGATAAACGAATTACGTATTATTTCGTATTAAATGTATACCTATAGAACTTTAGCGCCAAGTTTTTCCTAGATCAACCGATTCAAAAGTACAATCGAACTAAAAAATCTGAATTGACTCACGAAACCAGAAAGGAAGCAGCGCAGAAAAGACGAGACTGTCTGGTTCGCTTGTCTATCTCTCTCGGACTGACATGCACCAAGTGGAATGTCTGATCAAATCGAATACATTGAAACTGATTCTCATGTAAGCTGAGAAATGATAATAATATATATATATCGACCACTATAAACTGTGCTGCTCTGATGTAATGGCTGAAGTGGCCTACAACAGTTTGATAATCCTAAAATTCTTGCTATTTTAGTGTGGATGATATCAGGGCAGGAGCAGATAGACACGGCACATGATAATTCTCAGGGCTGAGGGATATTGATTATTTACACGGTTTCGTAAATCCCACTTTTTTACCTGAATTCCCCTCACAGTGCTATTAAATACCATCATTTGTGATAAAATGTGATGGGATTAATTGGTAGTCCCTATCCCTTATAACAAGTAGATCACATTAATCACACCAAAAGTCTGTTACCAACCGTTTAAAAACATTTAATCACAGTAATTAATCCCCACAGTGATAAAAACACCCGAAACCCTGATTATTATTTCACCTCTATGAATATATTAATACAAGAGAATAAAAATTAGAGCAGTCATGAATAGCAGAAACGGTTTATCTACGGAACGATAGATGAGATAAAAAATACCTGGCATATCAGAATTAATCCAAAGAGTATGCAGATGGGACGAGTAAATAGTTAGAGAGCTTCTTCTGCTACACCGCTAATTGTAATTGTATCATTAGCCAACAATAGAGTTAATTTGACTACAGAACCGCACCCCAACTAAAACGTACCATTTAACACGTAGCAGTACATAGGTATTAGCTATGTTAAATACAAACAACACATACAATACAAGTCCAAACTTTTTTTAGTGGAAATGCACTACGGACAATTTTAACAACAACAAGGGTAGTACATAGAACTAACTATTTATAAAAAAAAAGCTTCTCCAGTCAAGGTAATAGCCAGTCCGATATGTCGAAAGGTGTCAAGTCAAGTGCTAAATAAAACTGTTACGTTGATTCCGCAATAATAAAACGTTATCTGGAAAAATAGAAGGACACATCAGCCCAACTCTATGTTACTGTGCTGCTTATCACTTTTTTGTACGATTTTCTACAGCCACCAACAGACGCAAACTGCAGATAAAGTTCATATATCCAACAAGGAACAACTGAACGACAGAACAAAACACAACAAAGAAACGAACAACAAAGAGTGTGAGAGTGAGATTTGAACTCTGAGCATCAGCAATACAAATAAACCAATATTAAGATTACAGTTGTGATGGGGGCAGCACTCACTTTTTGACAAATTGCAATTCAATTCCGTTGATGAGATGTATGGCAGTGGTCGTGTGATTGGATTTGAGCACAGCTTTGCACGTTAAGACATATACAACCTATTGTCAGTAGAATTTCGCGAGCTGAGCTGAGCAAACACCACACAACTTTCCACAAACACCGCAAAACAACAATAATATTCTCTATAGTGTTGGCTGGCTTCCCTTGCTCGATCCTACTCAGCAATTACACACGAAAACTAAAGGTTAGCCAAGCCAACACTTTTTAATAATATGAAATGTAATATTGACTGCAAACCATAAAGCATACTTTATTCACTATAATCTACTACTAGCACTACTGCATGCAATATGCCTTGTCTGTGTACTTTCGAGAGATGTGCTGCTAATCTTATCAGTGTGAGCTTATGAGCTCGAATGAAATGAATTCCAGCTATGCCAAGGTAATCATAAGTAAGCTGCTCTCTCTCTCTCTCTCTCTCTCTCTCTCTTTCTTTGGCTAACAATTGTATTTGCAAATATAACACTGCACAAACTCATCAGCTCACGTTTACGCCTGGACTGACTGAATGACTCTAGAATGTAATGTGCTGCTTGCTGCTGACTGTTACTCTGTTGGTGTGTCTGTAGCATAGCATGCACTGTACGTGAGATATGATGTGTGTACGTGTGAATATACGATCGATGTGTGTTGTTCCTTTCAGTCAAGTCGTACAGTAAGTAATCTAGTGCTAACAATGACTACAAGTAAGTATTTACAAGACAACACAGCTCACCTTTTGCTGTACAAAAGTTTGCTATTATTGCTTTGGGTCTTTCTGTGGCAGCCGCCCGAAACCAACTGAACTGCCTTTAGCCCAGGACTTTTATCATCATTACTCATTTCACGTTCTGTTCTCTATGTACATAAATGTGTATGTAAGTACGTAGGTTCGAGCGACTTGAACGGAACGAAGAGAACAACTCACGGGAAAAAGGAGCAGAGCAAATACTGATTTGTGCTCAGTCAGTTGGTGTGCTGGTGGTGGAAGGGTTAACTGAAGCTAATGCTCAGCAACATTTACTTTACTTCAGTTTACCACGTTTACGGATATAAACTACTACAATCTCTCTTTACGCCTGTCGTGCCCAGAAGAAACAGCGAGCCGCTTTTGCCATTTCTCTTATAATGCTACCTTGTCTTTCTTGTGTCTCTCTGTCGCTTAAATACATTACGTACCTATGCAAGTGACTGAGTGAGTGAGTACTGTAAATACTTGCACAGTTTTCTACTACACGACACACTACTAAAGTAATTCCTTACACAGGGTTTCGTAAATCCCACCATCACAGTGGGATTAAATCCATTTGCAACACATAGATCACAGTAATCAAAAGTGATGAAACGTTACTACGAAATATTTGATCACATTAATTAATCCCACTGTGATAATCACAGCCGAAACCCTGACTGTGCAATAAGAGTTAGCAGTACTGGCTCTGTGATGTCTACAACAGCTATGTAGCTACCTCAACATTGAATTACATTCGACTATTCATTCAATTTTCTGATATTTGGTTTAAGTGTAATTGGCCCTATAATGTAATAAAATAGAAAAGCGTTTATCCTCTCTCTCTATAATGAAATGTATTTATATACACTTGTGCATCTGCAGTAGCTATTTCTTGAGCAGCATCGTTCAGCTTTAGGGAACCGTTACGGCTGCACGGCACGGGTAGAAAAACGTGTACATTTCAAGACAGCAGTAATAATGCAATGCAACGCAACGTAACTCCTAAAATATAGTATAGCCATTCGTACAAGTGCACATAATAATAATAATAATATACATGTAGCATTTACCATCATCGTGATTAAGGCCTACAAAAACTAGATACTAGCACTAACACTTATTTGTACGAGAAGAGCCTTCCTTTAAGGTATCACTATATAAATATAAAATATAAAGTACACCAGACACGAAAGCAACGGAGTTAAAATGTACGTACATATTATTATATTGTGAGTGAGTGAATGAAGGTATTATAAGTAGATAGTAGAAACTACTGCATACGAGGTAAACACAAGAAATGCATCAAAGCATGCATTGCATATCTGCATAAGGCGTTCAAAGCAATTTCCCATGAGCACTAACAAGTCTTTCCATTCCATAAGTACGTTAAAGGGTTAAAGGATAGAATACTAGGATTTAGCATTGGAGAACTTAAGGAGAGAGAGAGAATCAAGTGAAGCCTGTCTTCAATGTTTCATTCATGGCTTAGCATCTACATCCACAATCAGTCAACCTGGAAGATATGTACAAAAGGTTGTTCCCACGTACATTACATACTGCGAAAACCAAAAACTACCTTAAACTTTGTCTGCTGTTCTGAGAGTACATAGTCTCTGGTATGTAGGTACATATAAATTTATGTATGTAGTTTGGTGTGGTGAATGTGGATCGTTGTTTTCGTGTGATTTGTCTGCAATGCTATAATAAGTAAGCTGTGAGAGTCCGACTGAACTGCAGGGATTACTTCCTTCCATGCAAACTTGCACGCAGGGTTTCCATTGTGATTATCACAGTGGGATTAATTATATACTGTACCAATTAATCCCATCACATTTAATCAATCACAGTATTTATTCCCACTGTGATAGGATTTTAGACGAAAAAGTGGGATTTACGAAACCTTGCATACACGAATATATTATTAGCTACCTATTGCAACAATTAGGTATGTAGGCACTGTAAGGAACTTTATGGTGAACTCGACTTGGAACTTAACAATACATTATTGAGAGAGATTGAGAGAATAACCGACTATTTTAATAAGCAATAAAATTCACTGTGTCTGCGTATGGATGTGTATACTATCTATAGTGTATAGTGGCACTTGTAGTTGCTCGTAAGCTTAATGTGCTATTCTGAAGAATGACAATACGAGAAATTTCAATCTATATCCTCTTTATTCGTAAGTAAGTAGTGTGTGCCTGTCTGTCTTTTGTGCATTGATAATAAGAGGTAGACAGGTACACAGTACCTGCTGACACAGTACAATATGCATCGTAAAAAGAATATATAAAGGCATATTGTAAATGCAAGACGAGACTGACAGTTCTAGCGCGTCGCGATGACCGTGTCTACTTTACATCCAACTCTTTCTGTCCTGAATTTCTTCTTTTCTTGAAATTCAATGTCTCTTTTCAATCGGCACAAAAGAAACAATATTTCCAATTCCGTACACGAAGAAATCCTTAATACTCACACGTACAAAGCATTTCAATTCATTTCTTCCAAAGCTTGAGAGAATATAATTAGGAAGTTTTTTTGTTCAGCTTAAAAAAAAGTCTCGCACAGGTAGGACACAGCGAGATGAGGAGCCATATAAGTATGCACGCATACGACACACACATGTAAATAAGTGCAGTAGTAGTGAAAATGTTCCAGGTGCAAATATTTTGATGCACGACGACCAATTCTTTTTAAGAGAGAGAGAAATGTGAGCCATGGATGGAATTGTTGCCGTTTAGACAGAGTGGAGGAAATAAGAAGACAGAATCTGAATGGATGTTATGTGGAATCCCACACATAATTTCTATTTTTACCTGAATGCCTCCCACAATCAACAATAGCGTCATAATAATAGCATAATGCATTACTTACACCTACACTTGAGCTCTGTCATTCACTTGCTAACGTACCCTATCACTCCTCTCTCTCTACTCGTTGATATTTGTGGGAAAGGTAAGTAACTGCTACGTAGATGCAACCTGTGTGTTTGTAGATGCACAATGTAGAACGTGTTCCCAAGTTCCCATACACACACCACTCTATAATACGTATATACAGTGTATTCCTTACATATAGAGACCGTTTTCCCTTCAGCTCTGGAATAATTAGAAGCTGCACAGCAACTCTTGTCATTTATCGACTGCACAGATAGGAAAGGCAATCACATAAACTTTTCGTGTCCATCCTGTCCTGCATTCCACTTTATTTCTGCATTTTACAATCGTTCTCTATGTAGTATACTACATATATAGATTCTGTTGGCATTCTCCTATTGTAAGCAATATGTAGAGCTATGCACAATACTGTGTACTGGGCTGGCAGAGAATTAGATTAATATACCGTACCTACCTACTTATAGCTCGTCTATGAACATACAAGTATATTTTGTACAGTAACGAGCTAAAGCTCTGGCAAGTCATTCAGCACACATAATACACACAAGTGACTGTACTACTCTTCTGTGCACTCGCAGTCAGTATATATAAATAATACATAGACACTATTGTTGCTCTCAGCATTTGCAGATTAGATTCACAATTATAATCTCATTCACAATCAAAAGATTTCAGAGTTTCCCTAATAAATAGCATTTGATGACACTGCATGTATGTGAGTAAATACAACATGTAGTCTGTATCTAGTTACGATACCAAAGAGAGAAGTAAGTGGCACAATTATTTTACTATGCACTCACTCACTACCACCACCACCACCACCATCTCAATGCAATTCACTTTGTACACCTTTTCTTTACAAACTGTATATATGCACTTACCTGTACTTTGTACATGGCAAATCCTTCTTTGATAGTTTTAGTTGTGGAAGATGGAGAATGGGAAAATGGTAAGAAAGCGGTGAATTGTGTGTGTACAGAAATGCAAATGAAATTGAAAAGAGAAGCTGCTGCTGCTGCTGCTATTATTAAATATCTAATAAAGAATGCAATTTCTTGTAAATCAGTGCTTTGCTGATGAGGATAGAATAGAGAAAGAGACACTGTGCACATACATACAAATGACTCGAAGGGAGAAAATGGTTTAAAACTAGAACGTGCTTTGTTCTCTCATTATTGACATTTGTCATTTCTGTGTTTGTGTGGCTGCTCGTTAGTGAAATATTTTTGTGTCTACCTGGTAGTTACAATTAGTATGTGTATGTAATGTATGTATCAAGATCAAAGATTAGAAAAGTTACCTTTTCCTATTTACTTTTAAGACAGGAACGGTCACAAATGCACCACATGCACAACGCAATATGATGGAATGTCTTATAATCATTTACACGTTTTCTATGCTGCAAGCTAATTGCACTGAAGGTGTAATAAACTTTGATGGTTGCATTCTCAGGTGGTGTGGGAGGGGAAGTGAGGGAGTACAAACATTACCAGAGAGTAATGTATATGACAATTTGAAGTTTGAGACTAATAAATTTCGTCCTCCTGTTGCGTATGCATATGAATTACATTTTCGGTATCACGAGAATATAACCTTCTATAAAGATTAGCTTGTTTGTCTTTGTTCACGTGGGTTACATGTCATATTATAAAGTAAGTATTGCCACAGCCCAACCACTACATTTCCTAGTTGGTATTTAATATCGCAACAGACAGTACAGTAGGTATATAAAAAAAACACGTACAAAGATAGAAGCAGGTAAAATTCTGATTCCGTCTGTCTGTTTACCAAAATGAATAATGAGATTCGCTGGGTAACCTTAATCGTGGTGTGTTTCAATGATAATTTTCTGTTTTTTTTATTATTGTCATCCGTTGTTCCTTGTGGCACACATAGGTAATAGGAGACTTGCATAATGCGAGGAATTGTCTTTGGTGATGATGGTGACGAATGACAGAGGATTCCTAGCCCAATGTTGTCTTTTTATCAAACATTGCACACAGATATTATTATATAAAAGATAAGAACGTCGCTCGCTGCACACGATGACAAGGTTAAAGGCAGCCACACAAAAGGGTTTCGTAAATCACACTTTTTCATCTAAAACCCCATCACAGTGGGATTAAATACTGTGATAAAATGTGATGGGATTAATTGGTAGTCCTTATCCCTTATAAAATATTATTTAGGTAACATTTATCACTGTGTAATTAATCGTATTAAAACATTTGATCAGAGTAATTAATCACAATGTGATTATCACACACGAAACCCTGGGCAGACACAGAGAGGAGCTGCTGCTTTATATTTTAGCTTGGCACCCAGCACACTCGGATGTGTGTTGGCGTATGAAACCACATTGTGCATTAAGCTGAGTCAATTCTTACGTCGATTGTTAGTGATTTCCACAAAAAAGATTCAACTGATTCATATCATTACAGAAGTGGATTCAGTGGATTGCACAGAAACATGTGTGAGAGTGTGTGAGAACTGAATTGGTTAGGTCGAAGGTTTCATTTCGCTCACATTCGCAAGAATTCTCAAGAAATTAGGGAAATCACCCATTCTTCAAATTGAAAGAAACGATGTAAACATAATATGAGAGGATGTAGCAAATTTTTAGCAGACGCCAAGCGTAATAAGCACTATCCTTACAAAGAAACTCTAAAAAACCAGGCAGATCGTGACCGCATTAGTTTCCTTTCTAACCGCATACCAGGCTCTACTGAATCTACAGCTACAAACAAACACACAGTATTACTGATTTCTCTGTGAATTCAATTGCATCTCAAAAAATACTATAAATTGTAATGCAATTTTCCTAATGCAATCCATCATGCAAATGTTTTAACAACAATTTCAATTTTTTTGTATACCATTTTCCCCCACTCTTCAGATTTATAACATGTTGTACTAACTGTAACGTGTTAGACGAGTGATTTAATATTAAGGTGCGTACATTTGTCTATTTGCATCTTTCATCCACTAGAAAAATCCAAGTACAATAAAATTATCAACAAGTCATAAATCAGTATACCTTAGAATGATTATGCGAATCACAAGCTAAATTCTTGTGAACAGAGAATTCTTTAGGATGAACCATCTGTATGTTTGTTTGTAAATCTTGGCAAATTATTTGCAGTTACAACCCCTCGTTGAAAGAAAAATAGAGGTTCTTGTGACTTTTCCTGACATTCATGTATAAATATTTGCGTTTTTACTATTCACTGAAAGGTAAGCAACCCCCAGCACATCCTCTGGTATTTATGTACAAAGTACGCGCATAAGTAATAAGCAAAAACAGACCCCTAATATAATTGTAATAAATATTAGCATTTAAGAGCGTAAAGACCTCGTGTACACATACCGTATCTGTATCGTCATCGTATTTTCATGGTTCCAGCAGCTGAACATTCAAATAAAATTATAACTTATTACACTAGAGGCTATTAAAGTGGTCGTAAACGCACAACAATACCGTTTGCACTTCCATAACTACCATACAGTACCACTCACTCAAAAAATTATGATAAACACTCGAATATCTTAACCACCACGTGTATTATACATATAACGATATTGTACAGTGCGAGTCTAACATAACAATTTAACTACATCATTTACATTGCATTACAGATCTGAGTCAGTCAGACGAACAATAGAGCAACAAAATAAACAAAACACACTTCCGCTCCTCTGCTGTCTGTCTGCATCTAATCTAATATATCATACATAATATAATTCAATGTAACAACTGAAAATCTCAATGCATAGATCTTTTCTTTGATAATTAGCGTAAAGAGTAGCTGGTGCTATCTCCCATTACTATTGTGTCTCTGCTGTGTTCTTCATTTCTGTTCTGTGTACGTACACTATAGGAAATATAATTATTATGCATGAACCAACCATGTAGTACGTATCTGTATTTGCTGTCTCTCTGCATGTAGCAGTGGTAGGAGGCATAGACTGTGATTCGAATCCAAATAATCATGCACGCTTACTTATATTACACATGTACTACATATAGACGAATACTTTTGTCATTTAGTGGTTGTCTCTTGTGTGCATCCATGTAAAGGCAACGATTATTGTTAGCGCATTCCACAATGCATTCCACAGGTTTAAGCTTCCATTTAAACAGAGGGCGAGGAAAATTTGCAAAAATGTGCCAAAGAACTGTATAATAAATAAAAGTCTGTCTGCCTACAAGTCTAACCCAACTTTGACGCTATTTATCGTTGTTGGAGCTCGCAGCCAGAAACATCTATATTCCATACATAAAATGCGTTTACAGGTCAATGCCAAAGAACGATTTGGTTTAATTCAATTCAATTCTTGTGCATACTGTTCCCTTTATAAATAGAATTTTGCATTAGGGAGAGGCGCATCCAATTTCTAAAAGATTGCGCAATACTAATTCCAATTCAACTTGAGATCTAAACTTGGGTTGTGCTACAAGACCTATATTTTCAATGCATAGACAGTTATGCGAATAATAATCTCATTTTACATTTTACATCTGCCCAAAATTGTCTCTCGAGCCTAACTGCAAAAATAATCATTCACGTCTCAACCAGAGTGCACCTTAGCTTATAGCACTGCTATAACTTATAACACAGAGTAATTTAATGCAAATACACAGAGGCACAGTGCAATATTCTCTTATAACCCTGCGACCAACCTAAAGACTACCACTTGCCAATTTCGCCACGGAACGAATTTTATTTCGGCTATTTCCTGCTGTGCCGCACTGTGCGATAACATTCGTACATCCTACCAAGTAGCCCGCGTGTGCAATATTCTTCACCCATTATTACTGTATTGCGCTAAATGGTTGCAGCGGATAGCGTAAGTAGTAGTACATCGTACCTGTTCAGTGGTGTCGGTGATGACGATGACAATTAGCCTACATTTGACATTAATATCTCCATTACCGACCTGTTGAAGTTGTACAGTGCTATATACCTAGTAGTACTGGGTGAATACGGCGGCCCATAGCTTACGGCATACGGCCACACTATAAGACGCAATGTGCCAACCAAAGGACAAGAACACAATTCCTCATCTTATCTCTGTACGAGCCAGACACGACGGAAAAAACAATACTCACTCTCAGCAAATCAAGATTTCATGACAAGGCAAGACAAGACAACGAGGAGCCAAAACACTAGAAATTCTGATGATGATGTGATAATGTGTCTTTTTGTGCACAATGAAACGGGGTCCCCCAATTCTACTACTGACTGGCTACTTGTACCAATTATTTTCAAATTTCTCACTATTTTAATGAAGGAATTCAATGCAACAATTACTATTTGAAGAGTTTTCTACCCGTACATAATTCAATGTCTGCTGTGAAGTATGGATCTTTTTTTATACCAGCACAAAAATAGCATCGGCAGGGTTTCGGGTGTGATTATCACAGTTGGATTAATTACTGTGATCAAATGTTTTTAAATGTGATTAAATCCAATCGCATTTAATCACAAATTACGTATTTAATCCCACTGTGATGGGAATTTAGCTGAAAAAGAATGATTTATTTACGAAACCCTGAGTATCCGGTGATTCGAGTTCAGAATCCTACACAGAGAATGCTTTCTCGTAAAGTTCTGGGAACGGTTTCAGAGACGTCATTCTCTAATACTTGTGTATGTGTGTGTATATTATTACAGCAGACCCATTGATTATTTATTCAGTAAATCATATCTGTATTTTCTTTGTCAGAGGATCGTCTATGTTTTTATTGCTTATGCATGGACGGCTCATTATTATTATGAGTACACGTTTTACTCGTCTTGTCTGAAGACCGACTGAATATTACGTATTAGTAAACTAAACCAAAGATTAAGTATTTTCCTAACGGCAACCTCTTTCCATCATCGCATCGTTCTGTTTTCTGTTCCTCAGTTTCCACAACAAAAAGTCTTGTCATTGTGATTGTCTTGTGAAGTGACTTGACTGATTGCAAGCTGCATCAACCATTTTTGCTTATCCTTATCTCTATCCATATCCTCATCTGTTGCATTCTGTTAGAAAACTTTATGTACATACACCTTGTGTACTCTCTCTGTGCACATTGCACATTCTAGGGTTTCGCCTGTGATTATCACAGTGGGATTAATAACTGTGATCAAATATTTTTAAACGTTTGATCGCACAGACGCTTGGTGTGATTAATGTGATCTATAAGTCCTAAGGGATAGTGACTGTCAATTAATCCCATCACATGTAATCACAAATCACAATATTTAATGAGATTTTAGCTAAAAAGTGTGATTTACGAAACCCTGATTAAAAAGATGGCATTATCAGGCCGCATGCTGTTTAATAAAGTGCTCTTACTTAGTCAGACTGACTGTTCTTCTGTCTCAGAGCACAGCAGCAGACTGTTGTGTTGTTATAAGTTCGAAGATATAGGCACGGCTATTATATTGTGCAAAAGACAAATACCGTTGTCAATGTTTCTGTTGTCACACCGATTACAATTACAAACAAAGCTGCGCTCAGTCGGCCACAGAACAACACCGCAAGCCAACACAATACAAACCAAAATCAAACCAGAGCAGAGCACTAATATTTATTTTTCTGCACTATGTAAACCCACCTTGCCTGAGTAACTCGAGATTTTTTCTTATGCACTTGCAGTAGCACAGAATATAGTCAAGTTCAACATTAGCCTAATTTTAAAATTGCTGTGAAGATTGCTCCGCTGCATTATTACTTGTATAATATTCACCGCTGAACGTTTCTTAAGTAGTAAGCAGCCCTCTTGCTAATATTTCTCTTTCGAGTTAATTTACTTATGAATTCATTCCGCTGATGCAATATGACATTACGGTACTTGAATGGAATCAACTGCGGACAACATGGCACGTAGCGAATCGAAATTGTGATTGAGCGTGCATCAGATATTATGTATGATAAGGAATAAAATACTTACAAAGAAAGATGTATTAAATACACGGGCTATGCGTCAACAGACAACTAGAAAAGTGGAACTTACAATTATAACGCTTCGAAAAAAAGAATCTAAATACAAATTATTTATCTTTTGTACTGTTGACACGACCGACATAGTTAATAATATGGAACGTATGAAAAATGTGTAAATTTGCTCACCCCAAATGATTTCTTCCGCTGTCTGATAGTCATAATCATATCCGAACTCATTAGATTCTTCCCGCTCCTCCTCGTGACCATTTCCTCCATTCAGGAACTCTGGGGGTGGCAGGGGAAAGTCATAAGAGTCCTCTAGACTCTCTTCGTCAAATTCCTGGCTGGACAATTCCGCCGTGTCCACGGAGTAAACCCTTGGATCGTATTCCGTCGTATCGATCACAACCCGCGAGGAATTCCCACCAACATTTTGAAACTCTAATAGATTCTTTTCAGGCAACACTTTTTCCTCGCATCCATCATGATGAGCGATGTTAATATTTTTTTCCTGGCCGCCGCTACTGCCACTTTGTTGTTGTTGTTGTTGCTGTGTGATTGGATGGGGAGAATCCTGTTGCCAGCCATTAGCCAGAATAGTATCTTGTTCCGTCTCCACAGGAAATTGTTTGATGAAACAGTTGCTCTCACTTTCCTTGGCACTTCCGCCTTTGTTTATTGTTGTGCTTACGGAGTGTGGTGGTGGGAGTGCTTGGGCTTGTGCACTCATTTCTATTACAGAAGAAGAAGAAGAAGAAGACTTGGTCGAGTTGTTCGCTTTACTCTTTTTATCCACTTTGGCGTAAAGGCATTCGCCATTGTTACTGTCAGCATAGAAATTCTCATTATCCTCATGAAGCTTCCAAGTAACCACCAATGGAGCTGATCTCTTCGTGTCATTACGTTCAATCTCCGTCTTTGGAAGCAGATTCTCGTAGATTACCGCGTTGTGGTTCGTTTGGGAGCAATTTTTGATTAGACTGTCGTAGATGTGAGGTTGAGGTGCTTTTGGCTGCAAGTCCGGAGGTGAATCATCTGCTCCGCTGGAATGTTGATGAAGTCTTGCCTTCTTGGGACCAAGCTTCGGTTTTAAAGTGTCTTGATTTTGATTCCGGTTTGAATGATGCTGATTAGAATGAGAATCTCGAATCTCCTCGTAGATTGGTTCTGAGTGATCGGAGCCGATGATCGTGTCTCGATTAGAAACTGAACCAGACAAGCTTTTATTGCTGTCTGACTGATTGCTGTTGTTCTCCACGAACATGATGTTTTCAAAGTAGTTTAAAATCATTTCCCGTCTTTTCTCCAAAGTTGGGCAACTCCAATGAACCTCTTTCAGTGGATTCCGGCTGTTGCTAGACGAGTTCCTCCGATGAATTTTGACAGGTACCTGTTCGTGGGATTGCTCAGGCAAATCCGGGGGCGGGCATGTCACTTTTATTTCTGTGGGGATGTTCAGAGTTTCTTTTGAAGTGTAAATCGATGGATTTGGGTTCTGACTTACCAAAGGATTTAAATCCGAATCATCCTATAATAAATTATTAAACTATAATTATAAATGTGTAGGACACAGTACACTGTACGTAAACTTTCATAGCATAATATTAAAAGATTTATTGGAGGAACGCAATCGATTAAAACTGTTACAGAAATAATAGGTTTTAACTTTGATATTCCATAAAACATTTTTTATAGCTCAGATATCTTGACGGCTATCAGAATGCTACGTGGCACTTAAAAGGGGTAGTTATAAAAAATTAATGTTGCGAAATATAATGATAAACTGCTAATTATTGTACTGCAAGCATATTATAGTCATTGCTCGTGGAATGCCAGCGAAACGAAAGTGACTGCACTGCACACAGTGAAGAAAGTTTACCATTAACTCGGAACGCAAATATAATATTCCGCTTGTCTGGTAAATAATAGCTTGTAGCTTTTCACGTACACATGACTGAGTAGTAGGTACCTTTTCTGACAAACTATAAACTATAATAATAGTTAAACGCATTCACACATTTTGTCTTGTCTCAAATATGACTGATTCACTCTCTCAGTGCTATAATCAACGGCATAGCAGAACTTCTATTGTACTCTTTATATTGAGGATGAGCACAAATTAAGCACAGCAGAGCTATTTGAAAAATATCAATTGCACCCCCCACAAAGGGGAGTACCTAGAAAATGTATTGGGGGGTTCGGCTATATTATTTCTATGTTAACTTTTTATACATGGTGGACCTGACGTGCCCTTTCACTGGATACGCCACTGTATGCCTACATACAGAATTGTATGGTATTATAAACCCATTGAGTCTAATCCCATTAGCCGAATTAATTATGAGAGCTGTATTATTAGCCTAAAAGTTCCCAAAGCCTCCATTGATGTGTGTGTGTGATATGAATGAACATTTTAGTCTCAATCTAGGACTGTGATGCAACAACAATAGGGAACAGTTAAGTTTAAGTGTTTGTTTGTAAAAAAAATCTTACACAACATACCTTATTCGACATCGCACTTCTGGTCGTTATGTTTAGCTTCTTGCAGGCACTTGATCGTCTGAAAAGGAGACTGAGCTTCCTTGTCTTCGTTGACATTTTGTGTCTCAACTTTTTTTGTCAGCTATCGTCGTCGACGAAATTCTCTCAATCTCTGTATGTAAATAAAAAATCGTATGCAAATAGAAGTTAAAAAGTGAATGAACGAGAACACGCGTGTACATACAAATAATAGATGGCTACCTAAATACTATAGTGCACATAATATCTTAACCGAGCCTTATTTAGCTTTCTCTAAATTGTAATTGTAGTCTCAACAAAGGAAATAATTGTATAACGTTGTGTAATGAATGACCATAAGTACAATCATATAATTAATGAAGTATCAAATTACATGGACTGCAACGTGTATAAAAATCCCCAAGCTCTGCTGCCATTTTCCTCAAAAGCATCCACTGCAAAAATACCATAAAAATAATACAATTGCGTTCCTTGTATTATAGATCAGGTACTCCCTTCTATTACTTACTTACTTACATTGCGGCAATTGTGAGCGTACAACAATAAACCTGTGAAGGAACTTTTTGTTGCTGATTACTGCATCACTTAAGCCTAACGTAAATCAATTTCTAGCTTAGGTCGTTAAAAAAGATTTGACCATCCCCATTCTAATTCCTCCTCGTGTACTACAACAACGTGCAAAACTACACAGCTTCCGCTCACTCTCAGTGAATGATACAGATTTTAGCTGCCACACACAAACAACGATATAAAACTAGTAGGTAGTAGCGGTCTGTACTTTTACTTAAATGTACTCTATAAAAGAAGTAATTGCATTTCATGCTTAGTTAGTGCATCAGCTGGCATGGCACAAGAGAGCCGATGACAGGTCTCCCAGTCGTAGACTTCCTCCTAACAATAAAAGTTAGCGCAACCAAAAATACAAATGCTACACGGACTATCTAAAAAGTAAAAGAACAAGAATAAGTCCCATTTATCCCGTGTAGATTACACTTATCGTCTGTCAAGCTGTTCTCTCTAGTTCTGTTGAGGTGTTTGCCTCTAAAAATTGAAATGCTCCACTTCCTCCGCACAACAACGGAACACAACAGAACATTGTACATAAGAAAATATCCGCACATTGAATACAAGCAGAACATAATTTATATATACATAGACTAGACCAGAGTGTCTGTGTAGATGTAATGCAAACCTACATAAGTGTAATCTACAACGTGAAGAAAATTAACCACACAAAAAACCCACCAGCCATATATAAACAAAAGAGTGTAAACATTCCGTACACACTGACACACAATCATCGAAAACTTCAAAGAACATGATATATCTAATAATGCAGTAACTCTGACAATGAATAGCCACAGCAGATAAATAAGTACCTACATAAACTCACTCATTACTTTGTAGTTTGTATTGAATTAAAGCTCCGTGTGTTTCCTGCACAGTTAGCTACCAACTAAATAACCTACTACTAGCTACCTACTTGGTACGTGATAAAAAAACGACCTGAAGCGAAGCTAAACACTGTAACAGATAACAATTAACAGTGGCTGAAAGCTATTTACTATAGAGAAGCAATTAAAGAAACTCTTAATTTCTAAAACGTTCGTTTTCTTCATTCAATTCAGCTCAATTGCTATTCATGAATCACTTTTAAATGAAGTCCAAGAAGTGCATGTAGGTAAAAGATAAGGTTACTAGTATTATCTGAGGATGATGCTACATACATTCATAATGTGTGCGAGATAGAAAAAATTTAAAAGTTCGTACTCACCCACTTGTTGTTGTTTATTTATTCAATGGTTTGATTGAACGGTTGAGTTGGCGCGCTAATAAAAGATGGTAATATAGGCGACGAAGAGAACGGACGCACAAAAAAACTTTCAGACTTTTTGTGTGATAAGATGATTCGGCTATATTTGTATTTAATTTAACTCTGAAAGTAAACTGCCGAAGGTTTTCTACAGGCAGTCAATTGCATGCGGTGAAAATATTTGCTTTAGCACGTAATCTCTGTGTGTGCAGTAAATCCGATGACAAAGAATGACATTAAGTGTATAGCTATTGTTGTCCATTTAATTTAATGTGTGTACAAGTAAATGCTTGACTAAATTTTAATTCAGAAAAACACTTTCCATAGAAAAATTCCAAATAGAATAATTATAAGAAACTGCATTTGGGGATTGTGGCCAAAGTGCACTTGTGTGTTTATTCGCTGTGCTGTACCTAGTAGGAGGTTGTTGTGATTGTATTGTGTCCCTGTCTATTGTTAGCAGATAGAGAGGATTTAAACCGTTGTGAATCGAATTCTCGATTGCTAATACTAGTAAATATGTAGAGAGAGTGTGATTGTTCTTTCAGAATGGAAAAACCAAAGCAGATTTTTAAAATGCAGAAAAGATTTTTCAGAAATAAATTAAATGTTTGTATAATATAAAGTTGGACCTGAATAGAATGCAACTACTGACTGAACTAACTCTTGGCTGAATCTAAACCATCACATGTGTACATAAAAGCAGTGCAACAGCTAACTGCTACTTAAATTGTATGTTTGGTCAGATAGCCCTTTGAAGAGTAAAAGTATTTATTTTTTTTCCTCGATTTTTCACTCTCTAATTTTTTTACCAGCGGAGCCAATTAACTCTTTGTGTAGTAGGTTCAACTAACTATTTCCTTCTACACTTTGAATTTAAATTTGGGTTGAATTTTCAACTAAATACAATAAAATGCACCAAAGTATGGCAAATAGGAGGAGGAGAGAGGCAGAGATAGAAACAGAAATGATGATGAGAAGCTGTCTTGTTTTGTCTGCCACGCTGCACTGCACTTAAACTTAAAAACACAACAGCAGAAGCAGTAAGTAAGTAACCTACGTACATAGAATCTTTAGAAGAATAATAATAAGTCTTTAGTAGAGTAGTCTTTTTGTGTGCGCTGCGAGGATAAATATTTTCTTGTAAAAACTGTTGCTGTTGCAGCTACTCGCTCAAGGATTGCAACTATTTACTAATAGCTAACAGTGAAAATAAAAAAGCGGCTCTATTTACTTTGTGAACGTAACGGACACGTTGTAGAAAATGAATGATGTCTTTTGCAAAGAAAAATTAAACTGTCTTGAAGAAGACGAGGTTGTTGTCGTGTCCATGGACAGAGTGTCACTGTGTTCTTTATTGAATTAACGTCGTCTTCGTCGTCGTCCATTAGTCTCGACTTAACTTTTGCCTTCTACACATTTTCTTTGCTTATTAGTATTTTCTACACTTTAGATAAGTGTATCATACCATATCATATCTGTATTCTACATTCTGTGCAAACTATTGAAAAGGTAGGGCGCACACCTGTATGCACACCTGTACCTGCAAAATAGTCATCAGGCGCTAATCGTGCATTATTCTTAATAAGCATCACACTCTACTACTACTAATACTGTTCTGCTATGAATATGTGACCTCTCACAGTAAATCTCACCTTACAGTAAAAACAACTTTTGCTTTTGCAAAGCAAGCGATTGCATAGCATAGCACAGTGCTTTAGTTTACAGGCGGACAGGATGACACCTTTTCCCACGAATGAAGTAAAACGAGCAAGAAATCGACAATTAATCCGTCCATTTCATCCTACGCAACAGTTCACTTCCAAAACGCTTCCTACCGCCCCATAAGGAATACCTAGGCAATTTAATTAGCCCATAGATTCAAGGCAATTGACCAAAAGAGATTTTTGCCCGTTTTCGAATTTCTCGTAGCGTGATCAGGAGGCTCGCTGTGATCGAAAATGATTATTGGTTGTGTGTGGTGGAAAGGATTTTCTGACATGACATGACAACATTACGATCGACCGAGTAAATTCTGTTACTTTCGATCTTATTAGATTGTGTCTGTGTCTTATGTGGATATTTGTGGTGGAAAAGGCAAGGAAGGATATAATATATTATTATTTCTTAGATTAACTATGTATTCATAGCGGGGAATGTCTATTACAATACTTGACAGCACCTTTGTACACACGTACTGCAAGAATCATCGTTATATCAGAAGTCACAAGTTCCCCTAAAGAAACTAGGGCAAAAACATTTTACTTGATTTTACAGGTTCTGACTAGTAAATTCTAATACTGAGAGAGTACAATGGAAAGATACATAAGGCTGTACATAAATAGTTATACACTCGCAGTGAGATTCTTCCCTTATGTTGTATTACATAGAGAGAAATTAGCATAAGCAGTAATGAAGGATTACCTGTCCCCTGTCATGTCACACAGTGAACCTGCTCCGTTCCATTGACGCTAATGGCCACAGCAGTGGCCAATCTCTCAGTCCTTTACTTTCAATTTCTCTCTTTCTCATTTAAAACCCATGAACTGACTTACTGATGGAATATATGAGCCGTAAAAGGCATTTTGCTGTAACTAAAAGGAACTACAATCTCTTATTCATCTAAATGGACGAATACAATATCTCTAATATCGTCCTCATGTTCATTCTTATAAGAAATATTATATCCTCACTGTATCCCAAGTAAAAAGGCGTATATTTTCTGTCCAAATGTACATACAAATACATCATACAATCCAGGCGCGTATCCAGAAAAAGTATTTGGTAGGGGCCAGTGGGGATGTCATATCCTTCCTATGTTAATTTAGTTACACCCCGCATCGCCATTATTAGTTTATGGAAATCTGGGGGGGAGGCGTCCAACGAGCCCTTATTGTGGGTACGCCGCCAATTTGTATTAGTAGTTGGCAATGTGCACTCTCGTGTTCTTGCTGTCATTAAAATGCTTTTACTAATAATTCGCTCATTTCTTTGAGATCGTGCCACATGCATAAAACGATAGCTACAAGCTATATGTACAGCAAACAAAGTATTACAGGAATGTGTGCAGATTTCAATGTAGGTAAAAGATTCTATCAGTAAATGTACAGCAACGGGAGATAAGCTGGTGCGTTGCAGATTTCGCTTATGATTTCGATGAACCTACTGCCTACAGCTGTAATATATAATAATAATAATATTCTGCCCCTTCCTATTTACAAGAACAGATCCATGGTCAGCCTGCGGACACTTTTTTCCTGGCGAACGTAAATGTCTCGACATTTGAGAAACTTGAACTTAAACTTTGATATTTAAATTTTGTTTTCTCCCGTTCACAAAGTACGAACCGCATGCGAAATTGTGTTTACCATATAATGTGTTGGGAAGACATTACGGTAATTACAATTACATTTAAGGAGTTTGTTATTGTGCGTCATGCCGTCTTATAGCGTGTATGTTCCCAGTCATCATGTCACGTTCTATGAAATCCCATGAAATCATATAAAAATCGCACAAGTTGACTTGGGTCAATGAACAAGCCATGTTAATCGTCTCCATTACGGTCGCTTAGCTCAGCTCACTGCTCTGTCTTATCATGCATAGAAAGCTAATTAGATTATAGAAATTATATTACGGACGAAGAAAAGGTAATAGGATTGGTTCAAAAGTCAAGCCAAGTGAAAGTGCTGAGATTAGATTGCCAGGGGATGAGATTCATCGCGCGCACCACAGTCTCTCATTGTCACTATCTGCCTATCTGTACAACACACAGACCACTACTTGTTAATAATGTTAACGCACGTGAGCTCATCCTTTTTGTCAAACAAAATTCCTAGCGCTTCAGAAACACTCGCAGCAGATAAAAAGATCCGTGTTAAATTAACTAATAAAGAGAACTAATTGTAATTGGAAGAGAGTTGCATGTTTGTATTCAGATTACTGCCGTCCGCTATGCTTTTTCTGTACGTATACTTTATTGCAGGGTTTCGGATGGGATTATCAAAGTGGGATAAATTGCTGTGATTAATGGTATTTATGCATTAATCACAGAGCACCTTAAACTGTGATAATTGGGATTAATACGATTTTTGCACAATTGCATGCACAATTGAGTTTGCATGCGCATGACATGTACATTATTAATCCCATTTATCACATTAAACCCGTTAAATCATATTTTCCCATTGTGATGTGATTTTCGAAACCCTGCTTTTTAGTACTGGCAAACTTCACGCTTAGAAGAATTCTGAATGCCTTGCACACTTGCAGTGGTGGTAATCATAATAAAAAATATACATCATATACATATAATAGATTGTGAAGACATTATCAAAGAGTTTTTCGAAATTCTTTTCGTATCGGTCGTCGACTTTCGAGGTGTAACACATAATGTGTAAAACACGGACGAATCTGCTGATGATAGTAGTTCTAGTAGCTCACTGAATATAACTTTGAAGTTTGCTAATCTTTATTGGCAGTTAGATAGCTATTTGTAATAGTAGGTGTACTACATGTTAGTATTTATTTACTAACAATAAATAATGATGTGCCTGTATTCACAGTTTCTACATACTGTTTCTATTTGTAACTGACAAATGTTTTTGCAACGATCAATGTAAATATATTCTTGCAATTAATCTTGTTTGTTTTGTCTGCTTGCTACTTTGTTTGTATACACACATGCATTCCTTGTTTACATTACTTTTACTCTTTAATAAAGTTTCTTTTTTTGTGCTACTATTTGTGTAAGCTAATAGGCCTACAAAATCCTACTAATATTCCCACCCGTGCTAAGGGTACACCAGGTTCGTAGTTGGGAGACAAAGAGAAATATGTTTACCGATGGCAGATGTAAATTTAATTTGAATAAACATTCATTTTCGCTAGAATTTGTATAAACTATAGAAAAAAGGATTACTGTATGTGCAGTAAGTGCATAATACGGAAAGAACCCTGTAACTACTGTAATTAACGGTACGGGACCTTCAACTGGCGCTTGACCGTTTTAGTGAAAGTCTGTATAGGTGGACATAATAAGCCTCCAATTGATAATGGTATGCATATGTCAGAATTATTCTGCCGTTTAGTTAGTTAGGGTGCTCAATGTGTGCTTACAAGGATTCTATGCAATAATAAAGTATTCACAAGATTTCCACGCATTTACAACGAATAACAATAAGCGACTGTTGCTAAATAAACTATTGCTTGCTGTTATAATTACGAATGCGAAAAAGTTCGCTGAACAAAATTCTATTTAACGCGTTGTAAAAATGTTCTTATTTATTTCACGGCACATAAGCATAAAGTGTGTTTATTGAAGATGGCTTGAAGATAAGGATTTACATATAAAAATCTGGAGAGCAAAGCTCCTTTGGAAAAAGTATTAACTTGTTTACAATAACAATTTGAGAGTTGACTTTGTTTATTAAATGTTCATACTGCAAGTCGACCAATTCATCACAAATATAACCGTTGCTTGCGGCTTGTCACTCACTCAACCGTATCTGTTTTTGTGCCTAAGTAAATGTATCCATGTGAGTGCTTTCCTCATAGTTCACAATAAATATGCAGTCTTATTCGTGTACGGCTATGTGTAATACATAAGGCTTCAACTATTACAGAACACTCTTGTTTCATGTGTACCGTGAAAATTTTGATTACGAGTACATAACAAAAAAAATGTTCTTAGAGAAGAAACGCTGCAGCGCTACCAACCACGATTCACACATGTGTTTACTTTTAGGTACCGAGGACGATGAGATTTGCCTATTATTACAGATGAACATGCATTTTACCAGGGTTTTGTAAATCCCACTTTTCAGCTAAAATCCCATCACAGTGGGATTAAATGCTGATTAATTTCTAATTAAATGTGATGGGATTAATTTGCAGTACCTACCCCTTATTTACCTATATAGATCACATTAATCACTGTGATCAAACGTTTGATCACAGTAATTAATCCCACTGTGATAATCACACACGAAACCTTGGATTTAACAGTAGACAAACAGAGAGAAGGGAATAAAAGACATGTAAGATAGGGCATTACTGTATATTTCCTTTGATTGCGTGCAAAAAGTAAGTTAAAATCACCGCACTAATTCATCTCTCTCTCTTTGTCTGATGGTATTTTATTTTATTTGTTTTTATAAGGAATGAAGAGATAAATCATCTGTTCGCAGTCTCTCTTGCATCTTGACCAGAACACGGAACATTTGCCGTGTAATTGGTTAAGCTTACAAATTAACAATTAAGACAGACTTAGCTTAGCTAAGCATCTGAATGTTTCTTGAGAGTGCTTGTCGATTCTTGTCTCAGTTCCCAAAGTGGTCGTTATTAAAAAAGAAAAAGTTTTCTCCTTTCTATCGCACATCTTAATTATGGAGCCAGTCTTCATTGTCTCTTAGGTACGTGCGCCCACTACCTCAACCTGACAAATCCATTCGCTTCGTAAAATATATGATATTCTTAATCAGTCAGCTCTACAGCATGGAATATTACTGCACCTTTGCTTACGTTACGAATTGAAAGCAAAAGTTTTATGGGAAAACATGGATAAAATAATTACCTTTTAGATAAAGAGAAAAAAGCTTATTATTATAAAACTTCTAAGAATTTATCCACATTGCCAACTTCTATGTAGCTATCGTTTTATTTTCAAAACCAGTATTTAATCAGTAATGTTTGTAATTCCTGCGTCATACGTTTCAATAAACCAAACTACATTGACAAAGAATCCGCTCCATCCTTCCATTTGCAACAATGTTAGGGGATTTTAATCTTGAACTGAAAAATTTGATCACGACCAGATAGCAATGTCTTATCCAATAGCAAGGTCAAAAATCACGTGCTTGGAAGTACTAATGCATTTTCTAACCAAAAACACATCCTAAAATTTACATTTTGCCATATGCGTTCCACTACTGCTTCATAATAATGTACGTGTATCACATTCTACATTGCCATGCCTAACTTTTACCTGTCTCTGCATTATCATATCCACCATACGAGTCTCGGCAGTCTCGTGGGAATCAAATCTAAGAAATTTGCCTGTAGGATAGCAAATTCAATGTTTAGTTCTGTATAAAAAATAATAAAGAAGGACGAATGAATGTCACGAAATTCA
>JABASC010000180.1:0-56636 GCA_019776185.1 Plutomurus gul
GATACTCTGTACTACTGTTTTTCTGTTAAATAAGTTCATACTAGATGTCGAAAAGGGTCCAATCATTCGACTCCAAAGACCATTTCGACAAGAAATAACCTACATTTTTTCAGACAATTAAATCAACATGATGAATGATCCAATTTGAACTTATTTAAATTTGCAACAAAATTTGACAAGACATTCTCCTCCCCACTCCTCATCATAAAAATTCAAAATCTCCTCTCCTGATTAATGAATGTACAATATGAGCGATCCTTAACTGATTCTAAAATAGTTGTTTATTAATGCATGATAATAGAATTTGGCTGGTTGCGCGTGCTGATTATACGTTTTTGAGTTCAACACTCCTGGTGCTGTCGAACGAACAAACAGAAAGGAAAGCAAACGTTTCTCATGTCGATGGGTGTCTACATAATATGTGTACATAACAAAGTACAAACAAGAGGCGGCAGTGCATTCGCTTGCGTTCATCATTGTGAAAATATTCATAATACCTTTACACATTAGGATTGCGTGTACATAGTTACTTTAGATGTAAAGTAAGCTAAAGATGGAAATAGCTCACCAACTGCACAAAAGAGAATGATAAGGTACAGCTAAGTATATCCTCTTTTCATTTCTTTTGGTCGAAGTGTAAGCGAAGATCTTATCTGACGCCTGGGAGATATTTATAATGATTTAAATCTCATATTGATTCTCCTCTCGCCTTCCTTGTAAATCCCAATCAGAGAAAAAATAATTTCTGTTATTTCCTACTCAAATTATAAGCTGAAATCTATCTATATTTACACATACAACTGCTTCCCATTTACAGGTTGCGCTGAACAACTGAGTTGGCAATAAACATAAAGTATTTTTGTAATTTTGCAGCTGTCACCCACGCCAGGACCTGACCGAACCCGTAGCTAAAATACCGTAGCAGATATGATTCTTTGTCTTCTGATTATGTAAGACAGTAATATTTTTCTGTACAGTGTAAATTTAATTTCAAGAAAACTTGTTACAGCCTCTAACAGAATAGCAGTTGAAGAAAACTGCATATTGTAGTACCTACGGTTTGTGCTGCATACTATAAGTATCAGATATGCAGGTGCATACAGTTTTGTGCATAATGGCACACTTATCTGTGTCATCTGAATAAGTCGCGGTAATGCGAGACACATTTCCTAGAGCCCTATCTGATTCACCCGAGCACAATGATGCATAATATTTACATTAAATCCTGTAGTGCAGCATAAAAAAGTTCCACAGGAAGAGTAGGTCTTCTTTTCAAAACAAGCAGTTAACATTCCCAGATTGAGTGGCCGCCATCCAAGTGGGAACTTCTGCAGTTATACAATAAACCAGGCATATAAACGCATTCTCGGAGATTATAGATGTAAAGATGACAATGACAATGATAACAACGGGTTGTGCTGTAACATGCAAAAAATGGTTATACTACGTGAACACACGTGGCCCCCCTACCATACAAGTCTATGTAATACAACTGAACGCCGAACGCAGCGACTTAAAACTTCTACTGCCCACTGAACAGTGGGTTTGGGTAAATAGTGCGAGTTTACGTAAGGATTGCAGAAACGGGGGCCTACGTGTTTCCTTCCTTTTGATCTCTATATAGTAGACTGCTAACATTACCTATATGGCGCGCATTAGATAACCACACAGAGATAACTGAAAGGTGAAAAGCCTCTTACTTAAGATATTCCCTCGAGATTAGTTTATTATAATTATTTTTAGAAACCGTTCATTCATAAACACACTTCCCCCCATTTTCCCACGCATCTTTTACTGTAATATACTAAGTAAGAACTAGATGACTATTTCTAGTTTTCGAGTTGTTTCAGGTGAGAATGGAAACGAGAAAGAAACGGTTCGCCACGGCTAAGAATACTTTTCAAGTTCATGGATAAGTTGCAAGCCTTGCCTTGCCTACGTGCATATGTAATACTTAATGTTTACTGTGGAGAAATGTCACTCCCACACGATGCAGAACAGTATGACAAAAGATAGCGAAGCAGTAAGACCGCAGAAATCGTGATACAATATACGGCAGAGCGCAAAGAAAACCATAAGGAATAAGAATATCTCATAAACCAGATTGTGATAATTGCAGAGTTCTCGAATGCGGGAAATGGCACAGTTACCATACACTTGTTGTGCAGATAGCAAGGAATAGTATCTGTGTTTTCATTAAATTTTGGATGTTCAGTAGTTCGAACCCGTGAGCCATTGTCTTTGGATGATACCGAAAGGGATTCTTGGGAACACTATGACTGACTCACTGTTGTATTGCTGTACTTCCTTTAAGTAGGAAAGCAGAAGCCAGCGTATACTCTCGGTGAGTTATCTGATAAAAAACGTATAGCTACTTCGTCTCCGACAACTGGCAAAAGGAACGTGAACACCAGGACTTCACATGGAATGACAGTATTATTTATTTTCGTTGAGAAAGATGAACTTTGGTCAAGTCATGAACAGTTTAGCACTTGTGAGAATGAAGTTGGAATTTTGTTTTAGTTTGCTACCTACTCATCCGACCTACGATTTTTCCTCGATCGTCGAGTATAAATCATTTCATAAAAGTCTGTACAAAGACATTCCATTGCATTCCGATTTATATCTCTAAAATACACATAGCACAGCTCATTGCATTCAGCCACGGAGGACCGTCTTAATAATACACGCGTCTATTTTTTTCTCTAGATGAAAAATATGACTTTATTCCTCCAAACAAATACAAGTATTTGCAAGCATCTCTCTGTGAGATCTCAAAGCGAACGCTCGTATGCAGATCGTTATTGAGAGTTATTTAAGTTTTTTCGGGAGGATTGCTTTCGGAATTCACTAAAACGGGCTGTGACTCACTGAGTCAGTCAGTCAGACGGGAGCACTCATCTCCTCACGCCCAAACGTACTTTATAGCCTCTTAGTATCGTTTGCAGTCTTACGGAGTAAATCGGTGTGGAAGTGGACAGTTATTATTATGGCAGTAACATTGACAAGACTAACAATTACCTGTTGCAACGTGGCTGATGCATAAAATCTCCGTTACATGAGGAATGGTAATGTGCATGCAGCTCGTAATGACATTCGCTGATTTACGAATACACACTGCTTTCCCACATCAATCGGATGCGAGGCAAACGAGAAAGCCAACGAGCTGATTAACTGAAGGGAACACGACACGCAATCTATCTCTAAAGTCTATTGACAGGACATTCAATTTCCACGTCAAGTAGTATCACTGAAAAGGATAACTTATAAACATTACTCTTTATGTAAATTAAATAAAAGACTTTAGGTCACATACGACACTGTTTAGCATATACATGGGGTATTACATAGAGATTCACCTCACAGTTTGAATTTCCTTTGCTCAATGCTAAGTAGTTGGCGTCGTGCACATCTAAAGTCCGTATCTATCAACTAGCCATAATATATGCTTATGCACATTATGCATTATCTACACTTGTGCTTCCACAGGCTCAAGTAATGCTTAGACGCTTCCACTAAAAGCTTTACCCCATTCGCATTTTCATCATGGTGTGATTCAGAGGCTTGTTTGCTAATAATTAATTACCCACTTGGTAAGAGCCCCGAGATCTGTCTGATATACCTATACTGAGTTAGTACATGAATGCGGTTTTGCACATTTTGATTTTGTCAGCTGGTATCTCTGTGGCAATAATAATATGTAGTTTTGTTAGTTAGGTCTACATCGTGTCTGCTCCCGCTGCCGATTGCAAGCGTTGTGTATGTACGCAAATTCATTAGAATGGTTGAAGTTGAACAGTTGAACTAACTGGAACAAACAGCATGCAATGACAATCCTGGGAATCAGTGATAAAAGAAAAAACAACAATTAAAATCCATTTGCACAGTATAACATCCTATATAATCTATATAGTATGTGTGCATTGTGGTGCATTGCTCTTTTCATACCTCAAAATAACAATAGGCTCTCTTCTTCATGCATTCCCGCCGTAAATTACAGGTCTAGAAGAAATATGTATTATTCAAATCACAGCGCATTCCAATTATTAACCTTGCACTCGACCATTTTCCACCATATTCAAACTCAAAAGTGAAATCTAGAATAGATGACGGCCATTAGTCAGTAAATATAAATGCCATCACCAGAAGTCAGTACAAGTAAGTAAGCAATGAATATGTATGACGTAAAAGAATATTACATAGTTGGTGGATCAATATAGTAATTATGTATGACGAAATTATTGGGATTGACTACAGACGTTTAGGTGAAGTGGATGATAATATTATGACGCTGTGGCAACTAGTGAGAACGTGAAACATGAGGAGTACTGAAAGCTTCACTACTACTCCACTGGACTGGAATCAAATCGAGTGAAAAGATCACGAGAAAAATGAACGGAAAGAGCCCGTCAAAATAATTTAATGGACACGCAACAACCACGGCCGGCCCAGCATGCAATCTTAGCGCATAAACTTCATACAGAAATATACAAACAAGCTTAACAATGAGTAACATCACCTTGTTGAGCAACAAAGTGATATCATCATGGTGTCTAATGTACCTTTACCTGGTAAGAGAAACGGTGCTGGTGGTGGTGGGTTGTGTGCTATGTTCCCATTTGATTCTATGTGCTCTCTCACTCTGAGCACTGTGTGACTGTGACGTTCTATTCGTACGAAAATTCTCGGAAGAGAACACAGACTTCTGGGATTGCCACAGAATAGAATATTATGACTTCACTCATTTAACTTTCCTGTTTTACATTACCTGAACCACTCGTACATGAGCATTACTATTTCAGCCAGACTGACAGTTTGTCTGACGGTTAGTCTTACTGTGACCCAGCTATCCCGCTACTACCTATACATGCTTATATGTGTACAAATGCTTTTATATACCTTCAGATATGCATCTCTCTCTCTATACAATATGTGTATGTACCCTTTATGACATAGTCTACTATCCGTGTAAATGTCTCGATGGTTACAATGTAAGAGTACTATGTATGTGTGCTACGGTTACAATTATGTGTGAACTATGTGTGCAACAAATTCTACCGTGAAGCTTAACTTAATGCTGAAAGACTGCTAATATTCTTAGCCGTACTTCCTGCTTATATTCTGTAATGTCTACAAAATAGTAATAAATGCATTTTTCTCTATTTCTATTTACTTTAAGATATTAAAAATGCTTCTTATTTCTGTTAAGGCTTCTCCTTAAAACTTTCCATTGCGGTAAACTGTCTAAGTGCGCAATGTCGGTGTTAACTCAGGATAAATAAGCTGACGTATAGTTTATTGTGCGAGTATTCAAGTATTAAGACGATTGCTAAACGAACCTCTACTAAATAATAAGTTCAGTTTGTACAATAAAAAATGCTGAAATAAATGTGTATCTAAATAGTAACAGTTCATACAGTTAGATAAATGGAAAGGTATTTTCACCTTTCAGTTTTCCATCTGATGTATCATTTAGTCTGTCCATTGTCAATTAGCAAATACGTAATGCGCAAAATATTCATAAACATGTTCTGCATTCTTTTCTGGACTGAGAAGATGGTTGGAAGATTAGTTAAGAATTCGCTAAAGGCTAGCGCTGATTTGTGGGCATGTGTAAATTAGTTGTTGGTGGTAGACAATGGCAATAGTAATTCAAAGGTACAGCTACAGAGCTCAGGAATTTTCTCGGTAGTTAGGCAACAGTCACTGGAAAATATTTGGAATGAGATGTTGTTGTTGCTTATGGTCGGGAGGAAGTCAAAGACTGTATTTTTGAATGCTTACTGAAAAATGAAGAAACTCGCGAAATGGCAATAAAGTCGACGGTGAGCAGCTTCTGCGAATGTTGGCGAGACTGAAATGCATTCGGAGAAGGCCTCTTACCTGTTAACTGAAACTATGACTAAATTAGAGTGGATGGAGTGAACCGGTGGGGTCGTATCTACAGTCGAGGCAGACATGTCTGCTTCTGACTGACTTACTCATTGGCTTCTCCTCACTCTTCGGCTATCAAACAGAATGAAAAGAACATTAGATTTTCCTACCTGAGAGGACGTATAGTTTATGTTTGGAAGAGCCACTAGAGTCGTTTACACGAAACATTGTACAGTGAGTATTCGCACTGCTAACGTAGTAAAGCTTATTGTAGTGGCATATTATGTATGTTCACAGAATTCATATATGTGTATATGTCTCTGTTCCACATATTTCTTCTTACTGCATGCTGCAAGTTGCTACATCAGGTATTTTACGCAGAGAATGCAATCGACCGGTTTTACGATGAATTAGCTACACTTTTCTACAATTATTTGTGTTCAAATGCTCTTCTGCTACTACTCCTCAGTGTTTCGTTTTGACCGGCTTTTTTCAATTTCGACCGGGGTTAAAACCGGTAAAAACCAATTTCAGCCGGTTTAAACTGGTTAAAACCGGGTGATTTAATGGTTTTAACCGGACCGGTTAAAACCGGTTGAAATTGATTTAAACCGGTGGTTTTGACCGGGTGGTTTAAACCATCCGAAACACTGCTACTCCTGTTCTTCTTGGACAAGCTTCTACTATGCTACTATTATTGAAGAGATCCACATCCACATACCCTGCTGCTCACTCCTATATCTAAACAAAAGAAGCACACAGAAAACACTCGCTAATACAACAACAATTCTGTCAGATAATTGTTAATTTTCCACAAGAAATGAGTCCATTGCTGACGTGTCAGCATCTGACCAATACACCTCTTTACCTCAACGCTTTACCTTGCAACAACACTGTTAAACTCAGTTAGGGGAGTGGAAAGAAATTGTATGACAAATCTGCCTCTCTATGCTACATATTTAACATAGGTACAATCTATTAGATTAAGGCATGGCTCTATATTTCCTAAGCTTCAAATATTTGCACAATATTTACCTAACAATTCAGAGGTCCGCTGCGAGCAAATGTAATTTATTCAAGGCACATTATGGCATTAAAAGATAGTGAAGTTTAAGATGTTGTTTAATCAATAGACAGAGGGCATCTTACTTTAAGCACTCAGTGATTCATTGCTTCTTAAGTTGATTGGGAATATTGGGATGGGGTATGCTGTGTGCCGTGTACGTTTAATGTATCCTTTAATCGAAAGCAGTTCTATTCACTGTTCTAAGCAGTGCATGGAACCAAGACAAGCCAGTTTCAGGTTGGCCAGTCGAACGTCAGCAATAGTAAGAAACATTGCATTAATACGTAAAGATATAAAACTACATTGTGTTGCATCATAATGCTGCTGTGGACTAACTATACTGGCGATTGACTTAATTGACGAAAGCAGGGCACAAAGCTTTTTGGGGCCCACATTGTTGCCACAATAGTATTGTTGAAATGGGGGTCCTGTAAATTGACATTTTATTTGTTTTAATTGACGACGAGATGTATAATCTAGGAGCTTTAATGAATGTAAGTGTGTATAGGCCCTGTGCCATAGAAAAGTATGTGGGAGCAGCAAAGGGAAAACAATGCGCTTGAATTCACATTGTTATCTCTAATCCAAACAATAAAGACCATGATGTATCCATTTAAAAGTTGGTAATTTAAAAGTTGGTGGTCTGTATACAAATTATACAATAAATATGTTCTACAATTTGAGTATCGCTACCAAAGTTGATTGTAATATTAACAACCTAAATATGTACACTCTACTCGTATGTATCTATCTGCAAGGCAATGCAACATATTCGCAATTCGTATTTTTATTTGCAAACAAACTAAAGTGAAATGTTTATAATCGTGCAACAAGACAAGATATACAGTAGGTATATGGTAGACAAAATATGTAATGTTGGGTACGGGTAGCCATAGCCAACGTGACGGCTTGGCACCCGGTAGAGCAAACACGAGCCCACATCATCAATGAAGCACATACATTATTAAACATACTGAGTGAGCTCTTTCATAAGATCGGGAATAAACATTTTTTGCAAGCAACTTTCACACAAATGTTTTTCTGTCTCCTCTTAGTAACTATTTTTGCACAAACCGTACACACACGCAATCTACGAATCATGTGGCTGTTTGCTTTTCAAATCTCAATTCTAACCTGATCTTATGTTGCGTGATGCAGTGACGGAATAATTTCACTTCCAGTGAGTTTGACTACGCTGGGACTTATCATGACAGTTTTTTTTCCAGATTTTTACTTGTATTCTGGTTTAATTTTATTAAAAAGGAAATATCTTAAAAAGTAGTCAAAATAGTTTATTTTACGATGCGCAGGTTTCCGACCTCAGTCTAGATAATAGTTAATAGCAGCGCTACACTTTGTGCAATAAAGGAGGCAATTGAAAGGAGTAGGACACCGGTCTTAGATGTTTACTTCCATACATCATACAACATACACAGGTTGGATAAGAAAGCCGTGCTCGAATTTAATGATTGCTACTAATCTTTAGCTGCATCTCCCTAGTGTTGAGAAGCAACATCCCTACAAATCTTGTAATGTACATGCACACTCGACACTCGAGAGTCACATACACAGATGTGATAAGAACAAAGTAAAAGCTTCCTACACGCACAATCTCACTGATCATCTTGACGGTCAAAAGCAATATACTTTTGTTTGATGTTATGGAAGCATTTTACTGTTTAATATGTAGTAAAAGTAGTTTAACGTATTGTCCCTAGTGGTAATATGTACATATGTATAAAATGAATTATTTATTCTTTATATTCATATTGCCTGCCCCGTACTAACTAAGCATCCACTACATTTCATTTCACGCATTTATGGACTTGATTGTAGTCTGCTAAATAGCAAGCTTGACTTCTGGTTAGTGTTTGCTTACCATCAAATTCTAACTGGCTGCACGGCCATGCCTTCATCCCATTAAACAATACATTACAACACAATGGCCTTTCCATTTAACAATAACCAGAAAGTGGTTATTATGTAATCAAAATTTTTCCCCGCTCTGGAATGCTATTTCATTTCCCAGTATCTGCCATTTAATCGCGCACAGCAGCAATATCATGTTCAGTGGCTGACGACTCGAATGAATTCTACCGTTTTGCAGAAAAAAGGATAGATGAGAGACAAATAAACAATAGTCATTAAAAGTCTCACCGAGGAATTGAATGGCTACCGTTTCCTTACTTATGATGTGGTCGACGAAATGTCTTTATTTCTGTTCGCATCGTTCGTGAATGTGAATGGAGAGTACAAACGTACAGTCGGTATAGCAGCGACTTTTTATACTCGTGTAGTGGCTTTGTAATGGTCGTTGTAAATACATGTGGACGGTTAGCTTTACATTACCTCTACAAATACAACGGCAGTTGTACTTGTACTGTATGACAAGTAATAACATTACACTCTGGGGAAAAAGATGTGTTAGATCGTGTGTGTATGTGGATAATGAAGAGATCTGCAACCGATTAGAAAACAAGTAGTTCTTGCACTGTGTCTGTGTGCATTCAATGGAGCTCGTTGGTGTTCTATCGTAATAAAATGTGTCAATGCATGTTAATTGCATACTATTCTGCATAATGAGTACGGACGACTATGTTCAGAAACGCAAGTTCCTGTGTTTTTTCCGACGAAATTCCGGTATATGTCAATAAGTTCGTAAGAACATTGTCCACTGAGAGAAAACTAGAGGCCGTTTTGTAGCCCTGCTCCTAGAATTCCTCTAAAGACCCGATATCACGCCTTATATAATCCGATTTCGGAGGATTTCGTCAGGGCGTTGGTCTTTTCCATTGCTTAGGTCATCCACGACCTTATCAACGATGAGAATTCCATTATTTAACGCCGATATCAGGGAAAAATATTTTCCGAAAAAGATTGTTGTTACATGCAGGTTGATAAAACTGGTAGAGTGACGTATGCATTCGGTGGAATGATTGTGAGACTACATCAAAAACATAAAACATAATATCTGTTCTGATATGGACTTTACACTTGGCTACATGGCATATTATTACACAATAAATAGTGCAAATAAACGCGTAGCCTCTGTGTGTATAGAGTAAGCACGTTAGTTATCGTGTACATAAATTGTTGTTTTATCAGTTTTTAAAAATGCATGCAAATTCCCGTTTCCACGAAATCCACGACCTGAGATAATTAAATAGAGAATCCACCATCTTCATAATATATATAGTAAGCCAATTAGCTGAACTGCTACACACCGTCGGTTAACCTAGACACTTTTATTACGTCCTTTGATTTCAGTCAAGCCTTTTCAGACTGTTTGTTTGCATTTTAAACAGAACAATCCAATGAAAGCCCATGAGATAAATTTTATTTATAAAATAGAGATAAGTATGTCTGTGTCTCAACTTTACGAGTTGAACTTCACGGGAATAGTAGGCGTACAGATTACCTGTTGCTTATATAGTTTATGGAAAATTGCATTACAGTTCCACTACGACAATCGTACACATAAATACATACATATGAAATGCATGTACGTACAGATTGGCTGACCATTACATGAGTAGTTAATGCCGTGCCACTACAACGTTTTCAGCCTCCCCATATGTATTTACTATGTTATTGAACTTTTGTTTGAAAATATTGTCGTGAATCATTTATTGTATTGCTTTAGCAGAAACTATGTGGAGAGTCCAGGCTTCGAAATCAACATTGCTTTTTTTGTGGGTTATCCCACACAGTCAGCATCCCAGGAGTCAGTACAACAGAACACAACAGAAATTTTTGAAACCGGATTTAACTACTACCGGAATTCTTTTGTCAGAATAGTAGAGATTGCACAAAATTAATAAAAATAGAAAATTGGAATTTTCGACCTTTCGTGTGAAGGTACATTGTACCTCTATAAAAACTGGTTACATTAATTAAATAGATTGGAAAAAACTGTATATTATTATCTTACATATGGTTCCCCAGGCTGGTATCGTGTGCACTTTAACAGTGGATGCAAAGAGAAAATTAAAACTTTTATTATAAAAACTCTAAATATTTTCTAATTGTTATTTATTGCGCTAATTAAATTTAGTCAACTCAAGGGTACCGTGTTTCCTGTGTTTAACTCTTAATTAAAAATAATCTCTCGTAGTATTTGATATAAGGGTCTCCGACCTAGAACCACTATTGCATGACTCGAATGTGTAACTGGCTCGCGAGACACCACTTTTTAATTTCACTCTACAATATATAAATATTTAGGATAGAGCAGAGCAACTTTCACTCCTCTCCCCACCTTCTCAACAATGCTCACTCAAGTAGTGTGGCAAACATGTTTTATAGTGTGAATTTGTAAACTGAGCTTAGCCCCACTCTTTTTCTTGTTTAACTTTGTAAAACTGTTAGTGCAAATACGGTATGTAAATACTGCAAATACCTACTCTCTGACGTATTTCACAACCAACGTACACCTGTATGGCAAACAAATCATGTTTAATTTCGCCAATACCAAGTTTGACTTTTACAGAAGAATTTGTTGTCAGTGCATCATGTGATGCAAGTCAATATCTCACAATGTAACATAGTAGGCAATCGAATACTGTTTTCTAATAAAATGAGATGTTTTATAATTCTTTATACTGTCCACATCGCACTCTAAAATTCGTGTGAAACTTTCCGCTGAGCCGGTATATACTGGATTCAAACTTAGTTGACACTGTGCTACACCTGAGGTCTACATGACAAATATAAAATACACTTTGACAAAAAAGGGCAACACAGAAGGAATAATTTAGTAGACACACTAAAAATAGTTTGTCCAATACAATTCTTACGCAAGTAGGGAACCACTTTCTATTTTTAACAGGCAAACCTGATAAAACTCCTTTGCATCGATTAAATCCTATTGGACATTTCTTCTTTTTTATTCGATTTTCCAATCGATACAAAGACCATAGTGATTGTGGAATTCATGAATTATTGTCATTGGAAAATGAGCAAACATGCAACCCCTGTGAAGCAACGAAAAATGATTCAAGTTCACAGTCGAACGAAAAGAGGTTCCTCGGGCGCAACCGTCAGCCTTGAGCCCGGGAGGGCACCGGTGTTTATGCAATCTAGCCTTCATGCAACATGGCATTGGCCGAGCCGACCCAAAATCTGGAGGGAATGTACTGCTTTAGTAATAAATAGCTTAAATTATATTATAGTAATAAATCAGTTCGTCATTATCATTTCGTAATAAATTAGAAGAAAAATTGTATTTTTCTAAATGGGCCACAGAATTCGTATTAATTATTTTTGGTGCAACCCCCGTCATTACTCGGCAGAAGTGAAAAGTTGAAAAGTGAAAAGTGTTCTAGATTAGAGGTCCCGATTTACATTGGCAGATATAAATAATTAGAGTAGCGTAGTAGCAAAACATTTGTGTTTCTTCAAAATGAGCCTTTGGGCGTCCGACTGGCATGTGGACAGAATGACGGGGCAACGAAATCCTGGTCGCTTGCTGGCTTACGCAAATGTGAAGCAAAAGGAAAGCCCAGGCAAAAATATAGCTCGAACCATCAGTCGTAGATATTGTGTGGCAACAAATGGATTTAATTCTCTCAACAAAACCGTAACGACTACGGGGTGATGCGCGAACAGAAATTACAAATGCAGCTCACACCAACACCTCTTATTTCCACAAGCGATCAAGATCTCTGGCTGTCAGCTCACCTACATAAGTAAGTGTAAAGAATTGACGGTGCTTCCACTATTCCATGTACATCGCAGTGCATTTAGTGAAATACTGCAGTCTATAGTGGGCATACAGATTTGCATATTATGCTGACAGCAAAAATAAATATCGAAATAATATCCAAGCGCTAAGTACAAATAAGGAGTGTGTTGATGTCTGTGATTTCTCACGGGACGAGAGGCATTGTAGTGTGATTATACTTTATTCGAGTAATGTTTTAAAAATTATTCCTACCCAGACATTGCACCGTAGTATTTAGTACTACAGCAACTCGCTACGAGAACCAGCACCATTTTAACTGTCTTACTAGTATGACGGTCATTGTGTACGCTTTCAATCGCGAGAAGTCATCCTCCATGGAAGCTGATCTGAAAGGAAAAGTACTTCCGAACGCCTCTTCCAGTTACGTATTACTAGTTCAACCCGTGTCACGGGTGGAAACCTTGGAAAATCAATTTGCCCGTGGCTAGGTATTTTGAACAATTATTTGCACTGGATATTAAATCAATTCTTTTCCTTTCCCTTCCCATCTGGCCAGTCAGCTTCACAACTTGCATGCATTCGCGTGTGTAATTATGTAATTACGACCTTGCAAAAAAATTGCTCAGAATTTAAAAAATGACGAATGATATTTCGACATTGATTGGGCTCTTCTGCTCACCACACAAAATGGATTTAGTAAATATTTATGCATCTAATGTTCATAGACAAACAATCACTTCCATCCTGTTAGAGTGATAAATAATACGTAATTATCGTACAAGAAAATTATGGTGCTGACGTGAAAGTTGCTTGTCTGATAACATTTTATTTCCACGATGCAAAAATCAGATCAAAAGATCCGCCTTATTGTAACATTGTATTTTGTCAAGCAGTATTGTCCATTGTCTACAATGCGTTTGCAATTAAGACTGCTACAAACCGTGTTAGTTTAAAAAACGAACTTGGCAGACCTTCACAACTAAAGCAAACAGTGGTTAAGTCCACGAACTGGAATAATGCAATTGCTGATTCAATCGTAAGTGTCTAAAAGTTATTGGTTGTCTTACCTCCTGGCATTAGCACGAAGAGGTACATTAGAAGGCTCATTATACGTGCAATGTATGAGATCATCCATTTTTTTGATTAGCACAGTAGGCAGCAAAGTAACCAATGTTCACGATGTTCGATGTGGAACTCATCTTGTCTCAACGACCTTAGTGACCATACACCGGCTATAAAAACTGAACAGACGGAGCGGAGAATCAAATGAAATCATTCATTTGCATCCCAACATAATCGCACAGCAGCTTTAATTAAAAGCTGGTGCGTGAGACCAAGAAGTCAGTGTAATTTGTATGTATACTACAATAGCTATACGTACGAAAGCACCCTTAACTACCAAGTTAAATAATTAGATCTGCACAGAAATTCATTTCCACTTACTATTGATCTCCTAATTTTTGCACTAAAAATTATTGTACCGTGCAAAACTACAGTCTCATAAAAATATATTTATTTAATTCATATATTAAATCGCTCATGTTACTGATTGCATATACTAAATATAGGGTGTTGACATTGACCAAATAATACGAATATAGAGACCCAATTTGACTTTGTGCAAAACAATAATTCTAGCAATATTTGAATGCACGCCAGGTATGCACAATTCCATCACCACGCATCACTAGCTGTCCAAGTCAGTCCTTGTAAATAAGTTTTATTAATACATTGCGGCTGTAGCACATATGTACATTTACATAATAAATTCTAGTAAGTACAAATGCTTGCTTCTCTGTTACGTGGTGTTACTCTAGAGTCAAGACCCAGCACACATAAAGTGATGGTTAAAAAGCTGGGCTTTATCTAATCTGCAAGTGAGTTGACTATCTTCCGTTCGGCAGAGCAATGTTCTGCACACTGACTAACTCCGACGAACACTCTGCTGCTCGTATTGCTTTCTTATTTGCTTTCCGTTGGCACTTTGGCACTCAGACAGACTTTATCGGCGATTCACAGGGATTCTTAGGGACATAAAAAGGAGAATGATGAGCACCTCTGTCTCTCTCTCTCTCTCTCCTCTGTTCTTGTTGTCTAAATTCCTTCAAAGTCAGACAAAACAAGACGCACACCTGACTGATAAATTGCAGTCACTAACAGAGCACACAAGTACTTTTGTTCGAATCTAATCTGAGAAGACGGGGCACAACACAAGTTTTCTCTCCATATTCTTTGTAGTATTTTTATTTTCACATACTGATACTGAAATTCACAGTAAGTTTACCTTTCTCGTCTATCTGTATGTATAATAATAAAGCAGAGCAAGGTGCTATTTCTACCTTAACCCGCGCAAGTTTTATGCACTTTTTTATTAGGAATTTGACAGTGGTACATGCAATTATATCACAGTAATAATAAATGACTGCATTGCCAACTTCTGTGCTGATGCATTTTCTTATGGTGAGCTACAACACTTTCAACTGTTTCAGCATTATTCAGTACACTCTTCCTATGAATATGTACATATATCATCAAGAGTCAGCCACATCGTGAGTTTTAGAGTGCATCCCGTGAACATCACTGAACCAAGGAGCCTGTCTTCAATCACCACAACATGCAGAGACAGATCCACACAATTTTATTACCTATGATTTTAAACGTTAAGTCACTTTGAAGTTATCCTGATTATTCTCTGTGCAGTAAGTAATGCATGTAAGTAGTATAAATAAATAGTACAAGTGGTTGTGGGAATCAAGGTGTTTGGAGACCGAGTTGGAGGATTTGAATTGGCTAACCCTTCAAGTAAGTTTTGTTTTACAGTGAAGTAAAAGCAAAAACAGACTTCTTTTATCAGCGGGACCACAGCTGTGTTGTACTTGCAATATTATTATCCACAACACTGCATTCACTACAACAGTATTTATTAACTACATCTGATACGTCTGATAGGAGTAGAGCAATGCACACTGGTATATAGTGGACAGTGTTCAACTAGCATGGCTATTGGGAAAAAGGTCATATGGCAAAAGATGTAGTTGAAACTTGGGGTGGGCAGGGGACAAAAATTATATTCCATGTTAAAATTTTTACGGGAAATTTGAAAAGTCAGCCATTTTGCTCTTTTTGCCCTTTTTGCCCATCCCCTGCCCCTTTACCAAGGCGGGCGGGCAATAAGGAAAAAGCCGGTTAAAATAGAACACTGATATTGGAAACACGAGGAGAAAAGGCTTCTCATCAAATGAGTGAAGTGGACTTACCTGTACTGCATCTAATATGAACATTATCAGAGGATCTGTACAATAGAAGATTCTTTTCGTTCTCCTTCAGTTAACAGCCCAATAATCATTTTCTATGGAACGCAGTACTTTTATCGAAATGTACATACACTGTGCTGACAGTACTCGGTGCTTGTCTGTTGAGATGTGGTGGTGACGGATTCCAGTTTCAGATGTAGCGCACTATTACTTCATTGTGGCAGATAACGAACAATCGAGAAGGTAGTCCGGTTAGTAAAAGGCAACTTGAGTAAAGATGCGGAATGCAGAAAGCTTTCTATCATTTATTCAGCAGATTTGATTAATCCACTCTAACGTTTCGTGTAAATGCATTCAAGTTACGTTCAAGAAAACATTATTGCGGCTTACAGAATTGACTCGAGGAGAAATGAAAATTGTAGTAGGAGTTGGGCTTCTCAACGAATGAATGGGAACCAACATTCGAGTGATGCACATTGCAGTTTGCGTACTTGTCTCGTTTGATCGCCTCTCTGCTCTTTTCGATGTGGTGTTGTGGATGTGGTTAGGAAACTCCTCGGTTGTCAAATAACCAGCTTTCTGAAAAGAAAAATGAATTCACCCTTATTTCCCTTGTATCGATTACTATATGCTCTTCCAATATCAATCGTTGGTAAAATATCAAAGTACTTACTGCCGGTGAGATTGAGATAAAGTTAAGTTCACTCCTTCGAGTTAATTACATGTAAAGACTGCACACTTAAAAATTCTGCACAAAAAATTCTATTCAAAGTGAAATACTTGCACAATTTGAGGATACAGCAACTACGTTAGTTTGCCTTGAAGTAATAAGCCTACAGAATTGTGCTGAAATTTCTGTGTGAAGTGAATTGATTGTGAAGACAATATCTATGTATGTAGTATGCAAGATTTAAGTGTTACGCTTAAGGTTGCTTGTGAACATATTATCATCTCTAACTCTAACTACCCAACAATATAATTTGGAGAAATTCTTTGCACCAAAGTTCATATTGCCAACTAAATCTGCAAACGTTTAAATCAATTTTCAATGTTGTGTTCCGCAAACTGAACACTTTGTTATGACAATTAGATCGGTACTACTACCACCCAGTAGGGAGACCTAAGAACCTGGGTGCGTACTATGTAATGCAAGGTCATTGCTTACACACCTGAGATCGATATACTGTTAGGAAAATGATAGAGCTTAAGCAGGAGTAATGTCAAATAAATACTCCCAATCAGAGATACTGAAATAAAAGAAAAGGAGAAGAATGCAACTCTTAAGAAGTATGAGATCATATTATAAGTATTGGACAAGTGCAGATCTAGTGAAGAACTCGATTCATAGACAAATCCAAGGAAAGGAAACCACATGCTGGCAAATAGAATTATTCAAGAAGCACTCATGAAATCCATTCCTTAAAGGCTAAGAAAATGGAAACCGCATCAAAGGTTAAATCATTGCTCCTATCATCATCATTATTATCATCATCAGCAAAGTCTAAGAAGTCAGAGAAAAGTTTGTGGCGAATAAGGAATCAGTCTACTCAGTCGAGAAAATCAGAGAAAGAAATATGAACAAGAGTACGAGCAGATTAAACAATTCAACTGCATGCCCCATTCTAGAGGAACCTCTAGAGTCGTCTTCATTTCATATTGTTGTATCTGTATTTGATTCGCAATGCGGTTTATTCTACCTGCTCACATCCCCACCTAACATACTTTCTCATACGAACAGCAAGAGAAGAGACGAAACTAAAGTTGAGCTAGTACATTAGCAAAGAAGCAGCTGCGAAACCTGCTTCACGTTATTCTCTTCTCTCAGTCACAATTGTCAGTCAGTTCAAAGGAGAATTGCGGTGGAGGAGTTACATACTTACTTATGTAGTTACTTACCATCAATACCGAAATGGTACACGACATGTATCTTCAGTATCTCTGTATCTCTTTACTATCAGCAGTGCTAATTCATCTCTCATTTTGAGTAAGGAAGGAGTGCGACAGTAAACGGCTGTCCACTTGGTCGTCCCTCAAATTTCAATAGTATTTACACAAAGATATGATAGATAATGTGAGTGGAGAGAGATGGGGCTTATCAACTAATCTATATATAGACAGTTAGTGAGTGGAGAATTAAAGGAAAACCGCATAAGTGATGACAGGGACAAAACATGATCTGATACGCTATTTTGCTAACAAAGACAAGAAGAGAGCATAAGAAAGAGAGGAGTGGTGGTGGAAATTGAAAAGGGAAGAATTATACACATTTGTTTGTGGCTCAAGAGTTGTGCTTGTCCTCGAGCACACACTCGTATCCCATTACACTTACATCATGTCATATTTTATGTGTGGATACTTACTTATCATATTTGTATGGTTTCAATTACCACTTGTGCTTGCTGTTGACTGGGGTGCAGTTACAGATGTAGATTGGAGTGACGACGACGGAACAGCGTCGAGTGCCAATGCAGACTGTTGATACGAGAGCTGGAGCTTTGACTTCTGTAGGCGAGAGTGGACTGCTGAAGAAGAATCATTATAATAACTACTGTATGGCTGGCCAGTGTAAACGTTCTAAAGTTAGTCAACTTAAAGCCCATTTGACACACACATGCACACAGTAACTACTTTACTTACATAGAGTGGTTGAGAGAGAGCTGTGTGTCTCTATGAATGCAATGTAGTAGTCAATGTCGAGTGTGTACAGTATATAGTCCAGTGTATGAATGTACCTCACATAGTGGTAGTACTACGAGAGAGAGAGAGAGACAGAGACAGAGAGAGAGAGAGAGAGAGGAGCACATCGAAGCAGTTAGCGAGCTCAGCTATTTGTCAGTATCTGCTTGCTGCTGGAATGTATGGTGTTTGCACAGGAATTGTAGTATGCAGGTCCCGTGTGTTGGCTGAACTGAAGTCTTACTGACTGAGTTGAGTGGTAGGTATTAGTAGTAGTGAGTAGTGAGTAGTGGTGGTGGTGGTGGTGGTGGATGGATGGATGGAAGAGTGGCGAGTCAGTGCGAGAGATATGCACGCAGTGGTAGCAGTGACTATGTATGTAGAAGAGTTGTGGTTGGAAAGTAACGTAAAGTGTATAAGTACTGCTAGGAAGGAATCTCTGGTGCTCAGTGACATTGCAGACGCCGGAGTGGAAACATTAAAGCTAGATTACACGAACAAAAACGAGTTACATACTTATCACTTTAATGTGTAATAACTAACAGCGGATAGCATATCAAAACATAACAGTTCGATTCTATTCATTTGCTCGGAGCATCGCGAGGAGAGCAGAGCTTATGCAATTTGCCTTCACACAGAGAGAGAGAGAGAGCAGAGAGCGAGAGAGTAAGTATTTGCGAACTTTCATCGTCTCATTCAGTTCGTCGCCAGTTTCCGTCTTCAACAAGTGGCATAACATAATACGTTCTTCGGGACAGTTGTCTCATCTCACTTCACAGTGAAACGCAGGCTGTGCAAATATCGCGTAGAGCAGGAAAACGGATTTCACAGACAGAATTTTTCATTCTGTCTCAATTTCTACACCGAGTACCATCAAATACTCGCACTCGACACACGAATACTCAACCCTTACTGCTTCGTTTGGTGAATCAAGTGAATTCAGTGAAAACTGAGAAGTGCGACAGTGAGTATTTTTATTTTGCAAATGCAAATAGTCTGTGGACTCAATCTGGAAGAAATACTTGTTAGGGCAGAAAAAAGTTAATAGTATAAAAAAATTAATTTTAGTACAACTGTTCGGTTTCTGTAGAAATATTTGTGAACTGGGAAGTGTTTTTCCCTTTTGATATTCAACAGCTGAAAATAAAAAAGTTTAGATTCTCCGAATTTATGAAGGGGCGGACAATCATGGGCTCATATTTAAATATTCACCTTAATTTATTTCCTATCTATGTGCTACTTCTGCTTCTTTCTTTATCTCACGGAAGGCCGTCGGCAAGAGTAAAAGACAAGGCGCTACCGTCTGCCCCGTATCAGGCGCAGAAGATCATCCAGATGTATAATCAGATATCACTGAAATCCAGTGATCACTATAATGACAGGGAGAATGAGCTCGATCCGACCACCTATAAAAATGCACAACAACACGACATTGCACAGAACCCGGGAAATAAAAACCCCAATCAAGCAGTGGTCGTGGACACGTCCAAGAGAGAGTCTGACACGAAGGATCGGACATCTCAACAAAAGATCACAAAGTCACAGGATAAGTCTGACTTTCAAGCTTTCTTGGATATGAACATGGACACCCAAGACGAAGAGGAAGACGATCAGAACCAGTCATCAATACTTGACAAGTTCCGCGTCAAAATTCTCAACGAGCTTGGATTCAACGCTTCAGCAAACAAGAACATCTCCAGATCCCCTAAGGTAATCATCAAAATATTTGGACACAACATTTCTCTAAATACAGATACAATAGATTTCTATGTAGCCATTTACACACACGTAGACATGAAAGTACAAGTCAACCCCGACATTTGTCTCACGTTAACCAGATAGCATAGTCAATAGTTTGTACAGTTGACTGTCTGTAAAACACCGTGCGCTCACTCCCCACCATCACCTCCACCACTCCAATCTCTTACATCTGCAATCCAACCAATGTAAAACAATCAAAGAGAAGAATGTTCCGTTTCCATTTCCAGTGACGCTTTCAATTCATCCTTTGTACGTATGTACGTACACGTATTTACGTATACGTACGCATAAAGGGAACATCATCCACCAACCTGTAATTTAATGCACGTCTTGCCCGTAGGAGATATTGTAGTCTTTGACCCGTGTGAGGTACTCATAATGTGGTGTCGTATTTCTGACAATGTCTTGATAATGGTGCTGATAGTGGGACATGATCATGTCCACACTAAATACAACTGGACCCTGTGTCATGTCGTCCATTCAAGTTTCCTTGCACAGTAAAAGAGTAAAAGTAAATGCACGTACGAATCGTCTCAACTGAACCATCAACGGTGGTGAGCTTTGTGTGCGCTCTCTCACTTTGGTATTCTGTACAATTTGTATGTAAACGCTCTCCCCCCGTGCACTACGAGTAACTGGATACACACCTTTCTTTTTTTCAACTGACTGTCTGATAACTGCATACTTTTACGAAAAAGTCATCCTTCCTACACATACATACATAGGCAATGACAGAGAGTTATAAATTGTTGTAGGTGCCTAACTATTCCACGACTACAATTACAAATACTATGTACTTGGACTGCGAACGAGCACGCAGAGTAGTCAGTCAGAAAGTAGTGGAGAAAGCTCTTGACATGGTCACAGGATCGTCTCGTAGCTAAAGCCATTTCTATTATAGTTTATATACAGCACATTTTCAGCTTATACCAGTTTACTATTGGTGGACACCCAATTTTTCATTTTGGCTGACACCTAGTTCTGCCACAGATACGTACAATCAGAAGACAGTGATTCTCAGATGATAAGCATCGAATAGATCGAATGCCCATATGCATAGGTTACCTGTTTGTGCTAGTTTCCCATTCTCCAAAACTGGGAGAAGAGCCACGGTCAAACTTTGCCCACATTTTCTATCGCTATGGACTTTTAGTGTTACATAACTGCATTTTCTTCTACTTAATATGATAATGTAACAGTAGAGATTATTCTATCAGCTAGACCGTCTGCGTGCTGCGAGTATCTGTACAAATTCAGAAGGTGCCATCTTGCTCCCTCACTCACTCATATCATCACTCACAATGAGAAAACTCGACTCTTCCTGGTTATAGGTTTATGGTAGGCAGTGAGAGAGAAAGAGGAGAGCAGTATTACTTTTTGAGTTGCTTCTATTGTGTTTGAGTGTGTGTGTGTGTGTAAATTGGTGATATCATAGGAGATGAACTTCTGCATATTTACATATTTTATGTATACTTAGGTACACACTGACTGACAGTATAAAGATCAGACTTACTTTATAAGGTTTTACGGCTGTACGGTGATTGCCAGAAGCTCAAGATGCTTTGATGTGTGTGTGTGTGCAGTTGGTGGTATTGGTATTGAGGTGTACCAGAACAGTGACTGTCCGATTGGCTAGCTTCGGATAAGCTCAACAATTGAATTTACATAAATTGTTCCGTAGCTTGTTTTTCCTCTCTTGATTATGATGTTGAATTACTTAATAACTATATGGTGTCCATCTGTACAGCAGTCTCTCTCGAAAAGAATATCACGAACAATGGAATGTGTATTAGTTGTAATGTATGAACAGCTACTTTATGTGCCTGTACACTTCACTCTACCGTATTTGCTTAATATTTTGTGTGCACGGAATTAGGGAAATATCTGGAGTCTGAACAGTAATACAGGGTTTGCCTAGCATTTCGAACTGTACTGTGTTTCTTTGCCTGTTGCATCTGCGTGTAAAATTTAGGGTTTGATGTAGAAGTAATCTTCCAAGTGAAAATTGAGAGCTCAGTATATGAGTAGCTGCTATACAAAGTCTTTGTAGATAATTCTGACTTCGATTTCAATGGTATTTGAGATTTTTAACATTCTCATAGAAGTCAGGCAAGGAGTGCAAGTTTTGTTGAAGTCAATCTAGTTCTTCCATTACTGTTTCACGCTGTACTACATTATTTCATTGACCTTCCTGTCCTGCCCTGTCTGATTAGAATACTATCATTGGCAAAACGAGCCAAAATTCAACTGCTTAGTGATGCACGCAAAAATGCAAAGAGATACCTGTGCAAGTAACATGTTTCTGTAGTGCGCTAATCTGTACAGACATCTAATTGCGAATCTGTGAGGGCAGATCATATCCTTTCCCTTTCGCTTGTATTGTGTATTCGAGTGGCATGTTGTCTTGGATGTGCTTCTGGTGTGCAGATTCGCAACCCTCAACCTTTTTATTATGTTACTACGAAAGCTGCTACCTTCTCTCACCCTGCGCAGCCTCAAGACACTAGCTACTCGCATGCAAACTAGCTCACATTATAAGTTCTCGACAAAATTTTGTCGTCGTCTTCACATGTTGGAAATGGCAACGTTTCATTCAAATAAGCTGAAATAAGCTCTTTACCAGGATTTGTAAGTGTGCACAATTGGTGCACTAGAAAACTGTTGCAATAAACCTTTTTTAAATTAAAAAACTCTGTCCATTAAATAACTCTATAACATTTTTCTTAACGTAGGATGGTATAGTGGTATTATTTACTTCTGATGCATTGTAGAAACCATTTTCCTTCCTGCTTGTAACATTAGCCCATTTGTCTTTGTTCATTGAGGTCAGCAACTTATAAATTAGAATATGTTCTGTGAATCTTTTGGTAATTGCATTAAAATGGCTTTACACTAAAATTATTGAAAAGCAGAGGACAACGATATGCACAATGAACTTTGCAGCATTATTACTTACGATTCGTTCCATAAAATGTAATCGGTCACAATTCAATTTCCATTAAAGTAGAAAAATAGTATAATACTTTACTACTTCCGCATTTTTGTTGCAATACCTGCAGTGCATTTCAAAAGCATTCAGGTTGGTCGCATTTCGCCAAACTGCACACAAAAACAATATTAATTGACAAAGAAATTAGACCAAGTTATAATATGGTGCAATGTACTGTTTAGATTAAACAATGAACCGCAAAACTTTACGTAGTTGTCTAGCATTAATAAAAAAATACATTAAAATTTATCAGTGTGCAAGTTTGCTTATATGAACGGTTAGATAGTGGATTCTATACAATTGAAAAACTGTACACGCACACGAACACAAAAATCAAATCAAACAATCAAGAAAGTTTACACCCACAAAACGGAGGCATTTGCTAATGTATATGTACTTATATATGCACAAAATGGTATACTGGTTACTCAGCCATCTGCTTACTCTCCTAGAGAGATCAAACTATTGCACTCACTCACCAGATCAATATTGGGAATACCGTGCTAGGCTCTGACGGAATACAAGAAGAATTGAATTACTGATGCGCTAATTACTTGTGCACATATAACACGCGCTTTGATTAAATTAAATACAATTACAACATACATAAAACACTTGGACAACATAATATTGTTGTGTGTGTGTTTGTGTGTGGACAGTAGACATGTAGCAGTAGTATCCCGCAGTAAAGAGACGTAGCTTGTGAGCTTGAACTTGCAATTGACATAGAATAGTATATTAAATATTGTTGGACAGGGACATATCTAAATATTTCTACCAGCCCACCTGCCTAAGCATGCTGTCAGTTTCATTGTCAGCTCTCACAGATATTAAACTGGATAGCCAGTATTCTGGTAGCCAGTAGGCAGACAGTGGGCCCTAATTTACATTTACATTTACAATTGTCTTCGAAATGTAAAAGCCAGTGAGCAGAATAGAAAAAAATCCTCCTACTTCTCGTTCAGTTATCAGAATTTGGTTCGTATACATTAGAATTAACGTGGGCTTTGTGAGGTGGCATTGGTGGCAGCAGAAAATATTTCACTGGCATCGCTTGTCTCTACACCATTTGTTACATAGGTGAACAGTAGCCTATGTTGTGATGATAGGTAGACAGACTGTGGAATTCCTAATACAAATGATACCAAAAAGCAACAGTTAATCAGAAAATTTATTTCTCCCTTCATTTTATAAGCAAACATTTCTCTAAATGCGGACCGTGTACTCAAGGAAACAGTAAAACCTGTCTTCAACATAAATTTCTCTGTTGTTATCATTTATAAATAGAAGAGTTTTTATCGAATTCAAATGATAATAATAACGAGAAGGAAAACAAATTTGGAACACGTAGCTTTAATTTTCTCCTGCAGACGTAGGTACTAATTCGAATATTTTCCTTGCCTTTTCCATTGTGAGTGAACGGCAAGTGATTCTCTCGTAAGGAATAGATGAGGAAATGTTTTGGTGCTGCTGCAGGGGGCTGACTGATAAGCATATTAGGATTTTATCGTATAGCTGATTCTTCTGAATTAGTATCTCGATCGTGTACACGGCTCTGGACGTGTAGGTACTTGCAATTAGGAGAGTATGTAAAAAGAAAGCGTATTGTTTGTTTACCAGTTGGTTGTTGTAGGTGTAGGTTTTCCATTTCGCAGTTTGTCATGGCATTGATACATGACTGATGACAACAATACGATGTTTATAGTACAATTAGTGTGACCTTTATGAAATCCTGATGCAACACATTATGTATCTATAAAATGTATGCACACTGTCTTTTCCCATGATGTGACTTGTACATTGGCAATTCTTTCAATGAATGGACTCATTCAGGTACATTATACTTTTAATATCCACTACGTGCATGACTATCACAATAATTCTTTAACAATGTTTGTATCACGCCCCAGAACTTACTTCTTCTTAAGTAAATGCCTATACCTATAATATGTTACACTGGCGTATATTCACGCCTCGTATAAAGATCTGCTTTTATTTACCATATCTCCTGTACACTCACACTTGCCCACCTGTAGTCGCAACTGCAATTCTAATTGATCAGAACAATGGATCACAGTGTTGTATAAACCAGGGTTTCCCCTTGCCATCAGCCAAGCTTAGCTTCGCTATGGGAAATACGTACTCTGCTGAGCGAGCCAATTGTTCTCTATTGTTCAAGTTGACAAAATTCAAATGACGCACTGTTATATGAGGACCGTTCCCCACTGCTCGTGTGCGTACGTCGTTTAGCTAAGTTAGTTCCATCTCTTTACTTGTGGCACGAAAAAAATGATTGTTGTCGCAATTACTGAGTGTGTAGCTGTGTAACTCAAGTATTACGTAATTTGGGTAGTATGTGTTCCAACTACCATTTTATAGCTGTTTTAACTGACACGGTGTTCAACGCAATATGCTGTGAATATGTACACACTCAGAGTTCCAGAATTCCGTAATTCCAGATGTCGTCCGTGCACTTATAAGGACATGATTTCTATGCTGAATGAATTCGTTGCGTAGAATTCTTTTGAGGAAAAACCGATAGCTGCGAAAATTCCACCCTGCTGACAGTTAATATCTATATTAGCAGTGTTTAGCAGCTTAAGCCCACACACACTGACTATACATGGCGTAGGAGGGTTGCAAATGAAATGATAAAGCTGAAACGTGAGTGGGAAGGAATAGGATGCCGGTCTCATTTGTCGGTTCGGTACTCCAATAAGTATTGTAGTGGAATGTAAAACTGCATGAAGACGTGCCACGGATACCGAGAACTCTAGATAGACGTTTATGTGTAAAGAACAGATTGGAATTGCCAAAAGCTACGCTGATAGTTTCATTCAATTGGAATGTTTCTGCTTTACAAGCTGTTTCTTGAATGGGACGGCAATTTTAAAGAATAATATTTCTAAAAACATGGTTTTAAAACTCTGAAAATCTCCCATGATCAATGCCAACTATATCATTCTCCGATCTATACAGCTGAGAGATAAAAGACGTTGAGTGCAGAGGCATTGCACATGTAAATACTCGTGTGAGTATTCCTTTTTCTTGAAGTAAATATTTCCAAAACTTGTCTATATGAAGAGGTGCACGATTGACTCACCACGTAGCTCATGATGCAATCCGAACAGGCAAACAATTAAACGGTAGTCCGTAGTGTTTCCTCCATCTCCAGAGAGATGTTTGTTTAGGAATCGTACCGTTGAGCCGTACAGCGTACAAGTTGTACTTTGTGTCAGTTTAGTGGCTAGGACGTGTTACAAACATGTAGACATAATAGCTTGCTAATATATTATGCCTATGAGGCAATGACTAGTCAGTTAAGTCTCCGATCTAAGAAACAACTCCCAGAAACTGCAACCACAGTTTCACAAACACACACACACACACACACACACACATACATACATACATACACAGACAAAGATGCAAACTCACACAGAAAAACAAACATAGGGAAATTAGCATAATATATTACGAAACATCAGTAGGGGTTGTATTCACTGCTCTGAGGCTAGGCATTGCCTATGTATAAGATAATTTAATTTCGTGTGTTCTAACTGTCGGATATTCAGCTTTTGCAGGAAGAGGAAACTATTGTAACTACAAAGCAGAGCCCAGCTTATACAGTAACACACACACACACACAGAAACACACGTGTGTGGTGCAACTTATTTATGTTCCTACTACATACCAGAAAACACCTACATACTATACTACAAGTACATACAAATAAAAGCTCAATTACTCACCAGTAACACTGCGATGATAGTTTTTCGCTGTTTGTCTCTCAGTTCCTGCTACTACTACTGACTACTACCCACCTAGTAAAGCAGCCACTTACGCTTTTATATATCTATACACGTATTTCCTATGTAAGCATGCACAACACAGAAACACACGTATGTAGTAATGTTTGTGCAAAAAGCATGGGTGCATAAGTAGCTAGATCGGTTATGTGTTAGAGCGTAATTACTTGTGTGTGACTCAACGACAGGGAACAATGAAACAACTTGGCCACTTGGATAAGTTTAAATGGTGGATGCCAATTTGTTGTGTGTGTTGCCCACACCGAGAAATGTCCTCGTGTTGCCACATAAGATGAAAGTTGGAAGAAGTCATTGTGAGACGCAATAATTCGTCTTTATTTTAGTAAGTCGCTAAGTACTGAGTGAGTTGTGGAAGAAAACCATTGAGAATAAATATGACATCAGAGCTTTACTGACTAACATTTCGCAGCCACATCAAAAAGGATTACATCATTCCAAAGGGGGAAATTTTGCTAAACACTGGATTCCCGTTCACTAATTGAATGTTTAGACAGTGAAGATTTGATGGTCAGTAAATACTAGTAATTACTGGTTGAACTACCCTCTCGGATACTTTAAACTGGGTAATTAGAGCAATATATACGCCGTGTGGTGTCTTTCATTTCAAAGTAAGTCATTGCGGTGTGTAGTATTTATGTGTGTAACTGCAGAGGCCAACCCATTAGTAAGATGTGAATGAAATGTAAAGTATTTCACGAAACGTGACGAGAGATCAAAGGATAAGATCTCGCATGAGACAACTGATGAGCCATTTCTTTTTTTAGTTTGCAGATATTTGATAGGGAGACGAAGGCATTCTTAAAGCTTTAGTTAGTACACAGCAATAGTTGCGAGTCTTTTCTTCTACCACTGACCGTACTCAATGCTGATTATTGCTGATATGAGCGAGTTGCATATCTATTACATTGTCTACTATAAAAGATTACATCTGTGCTGTACCACAGATACACGGCGCGGGCAGTCTGTGTGTAGGTAAATACTATTATGGTCAATTGTGTTTCGCTGTGTTTTCGTCTGGTAGGAAAAAATTGTGCTTGTTCATGTGTCATCGCAGGCAGTGCTTACTTCTAGTGTATAAGTTTCAGTCCATTGTCCCGTGTAGGAATTTCACAATAATTTGCATTATTAATGATATCTAGAGGAAGATAGCTATGTATACAAGTGTATAAGTCATTGTCGCACATTCCCTCGTACATTGTCAGATAGTATGGCGTAAGTCGAGTCAGCCTTCGGCTAAAAGTATGCCAGACATATACACATGTATCTTTTAATGTGTAGATATTATCTGGGATTGTGTTGTACTACGCATACCTTTTGTGTAACATTATGTTGTAGCTTCCTTTCAAGTGTAACGTAAGAACAGCGACCGGCCACTTACAAACATTCAGCAAATGACAAAGCACTAAAAGTCCGACTAGGAAAATTCTTTCTGGCATATCACACAGCTGATAGATTATTAATGGCCTATTCCTAGTAATGTCAGCTGGAAAATGATTCCCAAACAATTGTGGGGTTTTACGCAAGCCTTGCATCTCAATGCAAATATAGACGAGTCACACACACACACACGTGTGCATTCACGAACGTAGTTACGATTAATGTTCACTTTATTCTCACTTTTTTCTCGAGTAAATAGGCTTATACCGTTTTCGCTGAAATTGAAAATTTCCATTTTCTTTAAAGTGATTTGTAGTGAGTGACAATATGAAAAAGGGAAAGGTCAGTGGAATACTCAATTTCCATTACGTCCATCCACTGACTGGCAACTTTATGTTTTTCCTGAGCACCAGGTAGTAGTGCGGGGATACCTTTCTACGCAACAATATGACGTGTAGGGGATTTAAGGATGCAAAGTAAATATGCAAAAAATCTGAGCAAAATATTAAAAGTTGGACAAGACTAAATTAAATTCAGTTCACGATCCTGTGCTCCCGTCTGTGCAAAATTAATGAATGATAATCATGGTTTAGGTAATAACATGAAGGGGATTCACAAAGTACAACCACATAATCTGACCAGTGAATAAGAGCTACAGACTTGTCTTGTCATATGTAGTTCTAATATACACGTAGGAGATCATTGGCTTTGCCGTGCAATTCTTGTTGTTCCGCACACAGCTTCGATATCAGTATCGAATAATAATTGTTTACTACAGATACTTATTGCAGTCTGACTATTATCTATCTTTTGATGGGATATTAAAAGGCAAATGAGTGTGCCACCAACACAGTGCCAGTCCTCCAACGTTCACTCCTCCTGTACTCCCCGTGTGTACATGCCAGTGCTCATAGTGGCCGAAATTAAGAGATTGCCCGGGGGAGTGACTTGATGCAATTATGGCAAGCCAAAGTGTATACGATAAGTATAGGAGGGACTTGAACTGATTTACTCTCTCAATCGAAATGCAGTCTGGTAATGATGGGACTTGTGCGAACTCCACTCACCAACAGTCTACATGCATAGTATGGGTGTATGGGTGTGGGGTAAGTGTGTGGGGTATTTTGGGTTTTTCCTTTAATCTTTATATGCCTATACAAACTAATAGTAGATCTAAGGATTGCGTAGCCGCCTTCTATACGTCTTTGTACAGCTAAATTCCGAAATCTAAAAAGTTAATCCCTGGGAATGCGTAACTATACACAATGGAACTCTGGGATTTTATTTTTTTCCCTATACTATATACACGCATGTACATACAAGCACTACAAATCAACCGGTGATATCCTGTATAGACAAACAGCAAATTCTACAGGGAAATAATTTTGCGACAGTACATTAAGGTAGGACTTTATTAACGACTGAGGGTGAATGTTTGCATCTTCTCCTAGTGGAATGTATTTGACTTAAGTTGACCAAAGTTTAAATGTTTTACTCGTAAACGTATAGTGTAATTTATGATTGTTTGATGATATATAATCAGCGGTTCGGTGGAGAATTCAACCCAGGGTGGCCTTACAAACACACACAAATGCAATCTTTATCATTTCCCTTTCTGTAGAGCTAATGGAGATTACTTAATGTGTGGTTATGCACACTACTACTACTACTACTACAACTACTCTACTTACTACTACAACAACAACAACTACTACTACTACTATGTACTACTACTACAAGTGCAACGCAACTAATCGATCTGAAGAATTGGAGCGGAAATTCTTTAATTCACATACATATAGTAGAATGGAGTGAGAGGGAGAAAAAATACGTGGGATCTGTCTTCTTTTTACTTTAGCGTTGAGCCTGTACAGTCACGGTTCTGTTGATTGCACTGTCTGAGTCTGGATGCGATGGAGTCTGTGAACTAGTATGAAATAAGTGGTAGAGGCGCAAGTTGCACACATAACAAACTTACTCTTTGTCTTTTCTTGTCTTAAAGCCGCTATTATTTGCATAAGCTAAAAAGTGACTGACTGCTATTTCACCATAACTTAAGTGGTCAGCAAGGTAAACTAACAAGCTATGCGAATAGTTTTCTACTTCGTGCAAAAGAAATTCGCTAAAATTAAAAGTTTGGAATGAAGAGTGACTTGATTTTTAAACAGAGAATTTGCCAAGAAGACAATGTGGTGGTAACTTTGGACCAGTAGAAAAAGTGTCGGCACATTGAGAGAAGGGAACTGTTAGTCCGTTAGCCATTTCTGCTGTTGTCCATTTTTAATTGACCAGTGAATACTTAGACTGCCATACTACTTACTATTTACTAACTTACTGCATGAAGAACTTTCATCCAACTCGAATGGAATTCGTAGATAAAAGCTTGTAAGCAAGATTTAATTATTCAGATGTACCACACTGCTTGTTGATATTTCTCGGATTTTTAGTAATTATTTTCTCCTTTCAAGCAAACAAGGGGTCTGAAACAAGTGCGCAGACTATAATAATGCTCTATTGTTCCGTGTATCTCTAATCTGAGAGGAATTTTTATTCCAATCTAGATTAAAAGAGCAAAAAATTGTAATACACATTGCGAGTTCTGAGCAGCTCCTCCGATCAACTTTACGAGGATCTCTCAGAATTTCACACGTTTTCTGCTGGTAAAACTATGCCGATCTTTTAATTCAGTTATTTGCATGCTCACCCGAAGTGATCGTTGAGCGTAATCGTGAAGCCATTATGAAATTCATTTATCTCTAATTTGAAGTAAAGAGAAAAATTGTGACGAAGCTTAAGTATTAGAGAATGAGAGAGAAGAAAAATGCTCTGAAAAAAAATCGGATGAAGAAATTCTCTCAAGAAAATTAGTAAGATGATCTGATCGGAGAATGGAGAGCTTGTAGGTTTGCATTCCAAAATGATATGCACATGAATTGAAATTAAAAGTAATGTTGTCTGCTGTTGTTTGTACACTGTAAATGGAGTACGAAAGAACAACTTATTCATGTTAAATAGCCATACATACACATGTAAGTATACTGCATCACATAAATAAATTTGTATAGCGTCGCTTAAAAAACGAGAAAGAGATGAGATTGAGTTTGTGGGTGTTCTGCACTTCAAATCTCTTCCTCGTACATACACACATACACAAATACACACACACACTCACTCACTCACTCAGTCTCAACTGCTACGCTCTCCCAATCACATACCTATTTACATACGTGTAAAACTCACAATATTATGAGCGTATAAATAAATACGTGTAATACACACTCAATGGTGGCCGTCTCTGGAAAGTACAGATGAGATATATTTGTTTGCTGTGTTGGTGCTTTTTACACGCACCATTGCACTAGCATGTTTACAGGTAATTGTGACTTAAACAGGGAAAATCAGGCCATAAGAGAGTTGAAATGGACTCTACATATATGTACATACAAACAGACACATACACATAGGTATACCAAGTACAATTATAGAATGTGTAGGTTACATTTATTTGTAGCTATGCATAATGTGCCGTAGTATTGTTGCTGGGAAAACCCATTTAAACATCACAAGTAGATTTTAAACACTTGAAGAGTGGAAACGAGGACGTTCCATTTCTTCTCTTTACCTTTATATCCTATATTTCATCTGTTTCCAAGATTACTTATTGTTTACTCACGTTGATCGTATAAGCAGATTAATCGAAATTGCATAAAAGTGTAGCCGAGTCTTTGAATTTTTTGCTCATCTTATTGTATTATTATTTATAGCATCAATTAGAATGTTAGCTAATGGGATGCGTACATTTTGATCGACGTTCTCTAGTCTCTTTACACTAAGAAGCTAGTTAGCTAATTTGGTTATGGAAAAAGCACCAACACGTAAAAGCATGTCTGGGTGTAGCGATGGCCCTCCGTAAAAATCATAAGTGCAATTCTTCTTACTAATTTTCTGTAATAGACAATGCTCATTTCTGGGCTTGTTAGCAGCAGAAGTTGCTTCACTTAAGTAGATTAGAATTTATCGCTTCGCCTTGAGTTAGGTTAAGACGGTGCTGTACAAGCAACACAGCAACGAGCATTACATACATATGAGACAGAGGGAGAGTTTGAGTGTGTGTATGTGTCAGAGATGGGGAAAGGAAAGACTCTCTCATTGTCAGTTGCTTAAGGTGGTGGCTTCGAAGCTGCATCTCTTTAGTATTTAGCAGTGGATGCTGGTCTTGATGGATGAATTTACCAGCCAAGCAGAAAAACTTGTCAGCTAATACTGTAGAACAGGTAGTGTGGTCTTTAGAGGTTTATGAATGAGTGAGTCGCCACTTTAATTCTACCTAATCTTACATTGCATGTTGTACTAAATTGCTTTAAACGTTCTTAATTAAAATTATGCGGGCAAAAGTGCTCTACGAGGAGACACAGACAGAGAACTGAAACGTTACTACACAGGTACTTACTTAGCGTGGTGATAAAGATGAAATTCCATGTTTTTTTTCCCACAGAATGATCTATTGGGTCACCTTTCGGCTATTTTAACAGGGAACACACACAAAGAATGAATTGTGGAGTAGAGAACTCACACAAGCTGGTCTATAAGTGCGACACTAAAAAGTACGCAACGTTATTACTACCGGAGCACCTAGGAATAGTGTGGGACTAAATTCTGGTATTCATAAGTAATCGCTTATTGTTAGCTGCTATGGAATCCGTATGCAATAAGAATTTAGCAGGCAAACAATACTAATAAGTAGGTTACTGCAGTGCATCATACTACTTACAATTAGCGGCATGGCTAACTACTGCGTTTGTATTGCAGCCGCTGTTAATCTATGCATCGCTGCTAAAGACATAGGTACCCAAAAGTCGTTTGGTGAGGAGATTAACCTTAAGACTTCAATGCAAATTTGATCAGACATTTGATCTGTTCACAAGAGAGAGAAAGAGAGAGAAAAAAATCACCACTTCACAAGTCATATCACTGAATAGAGCACGTCAAATTCCTCAAATCATATATCTCTTCTTTGTCTGGTTGAACTGTGGCCAAGTTTTTTGGCGAAAACTCCAGGCCAGATGCTCGAGTCATTTTTGTGCCCAATTTTTACGTTTTTTGAAGTAGCTCTGATCTCACCTTTAATTCTTGTAGCGTGACACCTGAAGTGAGATTTCCCCCCTGAGATTATGGCTTTGAATATTTGCACTTGCTAATCTTTAAATTATAAATATTTCGCTGCCCCAAAGAAAATAATTATAATCTTTGCTCCAAAGCGGAACTTTACGAGTGAGTGCTAGAAGTTTCATTCTTCAGTGTACCTTGTTCACCAAAAGTCAATACGTTTTGTGGTCTTAGTCGTAATTACATATGATGCTTGTATGTGCTGGTTGACACGGGCAAAAAAACAGTAAATATCGAAGCTTATTAGCGTTTCTACCTACAAAACCCCAATGAGCGTGACTCTTTATTGTTTTCACAAATTTTTCCAATGAATCATGCAATCATTAATTGTGTGTCCCGCATATACCGGTGTACTTTCATTCTGCATAGATACGTGCGTAGCGTAGTGAGCACACTATAATTATAACTTTTCTTTTTTGGTGAGTGACAGTACATTAATATTTTCGTGCGTCAACAATGCTAATTTCTCAGAATTAGCGTTTACTAAACGTATATTAGCACGTGTATATACGATGACTTGTGCAGCATGAAAATTGTACAGGGTCATTTTTAAAAGATTTCAGCTTTTATGCTTCTTATTTTATTGATATACCAAATGTGTTCACAACCAACAAGTACCTTGAATTATCATCTGTAGGTACATATTGAAATAATGAGTTCATGTAATGTATTACAAGCTATTACGTATACTTTCGCTTGAACGAATTATTATAAGTGTGTACTGTTACAAATAAGTTGTGGTGGTTTCCAGATATATGTAAGCATTATTAGGACATGGTTAATGATTCGCTTGGAGCCATTGGACTGTTGCCTGTTGAGTACGTAGAAGAATGATTGCCGACAGGAATTACCAAACTTTGAACTCGTTGAAAGTTTGAGATGACATTGTCCGTGAACAATTGATAGTAACAGTGAATACAAGGAATAATTACTGATTCTTGTACAAGATTGCAAAAATCGGTAAATGTGGAGGGTGACGAATGAGAGCGTCTACTGGGGGCTCTCCCATGCCTCACATTTGGGGGTGACAGTTGCATAAATTTTGATGACGAACATTGTCAGAGAATAAGAACGTTGAATCAAATGGACCATTGTACGAAAGTCCAATGGCCCACTTTACCTCAACTTTTACAAATTTAAATGGGAGAGTAGGTAGGAATATAATGTATAGGCTTTAAACATTTACGCTGTATAAGCTTGCACAATGCGTGGGTGTTCACTTTTTCAATTTTCTGCCTCACTATCTGACTACATATGTATATTATGGTTGCAGAGCCATATTATGGCTATTAAGTAATACACAGCGCTGTTTTCGTTGAACATTTTACGGTATAACCACATTAGTGGACCGTAGGCAGTAATTTGCTTGAATTTGCAGAAACGTTTTTGCAGTGAGCAGCACGAGTTTTGATAAGGAAAGTCGTGAACTAAATCTGTGTTTCGGCCTTTTTGAGACTATTTAGTTACATATGCTTCTACTTCTACATATCTGTTTACATTACGCATCATGCTCTTCAAATAGCACTCCGTACAACCCATTATTGCTTTCAGGTATGTGCTGCATGTACTGATTGACGAACATTGTCGAGTGATGCTTCGCGGTTTCACATTATTATTTCATGGATCTAAATATTTCACACCTTGTATGCACCACAATACTCACACTCGTTCAATGCTTCACATATGTACACATTTCAATTTTTTACAAATAAGTAGAAATGCACCATTTATTTTCTGTCACTACGTATGCATATAATGCTATAGTTAATTTAGACAATTTATATTTACTACAGTACAATAGGTAATAATTGTATGGACAAAGTGTAGCACAATTGCCTGAAGGTGATACCAGGTTGTGGTAGCGTAATCAAATTATGGAAACATGTAATGTGTGAAGTAAAGCCCTTCGAGCTATCTCCACATAAAGTACAACGTAAGAAGACCGACCACTCTAATCTGGTTATAAATAGATTGTGATTCTGAAATCCCAAACAATGGGGTTTCCGTTGTCTGTCATACTTACATAATAATAATGAAACGAACTAGAATACTATTGTGTAGGTATCTGTTATCCTGAAAATTCCACAAGCGAACTTTGACTTTGTTGACAACCTGTGTTTGGATGTTTTTGCGTTGAATCATAATATGGTAATTACTTTGCTAAAATTAAGCTTTTCAAGTTATAAATAGAAATGAGCATGTTTGTCTGTCTCTCTAATTTCCCATATGTTGTGCACCTTTGTAAGGCTGGCTCAAGTTGGTGGAACAGCAACCATTCTTTTTTTGCAATAAACACACTCTTTTGTCATTGATGGAGGTTTGGAAGAGAAGGGAAAATCCACACAGGAATTAGTTCTTTTGCACAAGGAGCAAGAGCAAGGCAGCTATAATTACCGCTGCAGGAAGACTGTCTGGATTCGGCAATAAAGCAGCAATAAGTTATCTAGTCATAGTACATTAAACGAAGACGGATATGATATGAATAGTTGTGTACTTACGATGTTTGGCACGTATATACCTACGCACTTGCTCATGTTCACTGTAACGTGTCCAACGAAACGCGTTGGTTGCAATTTCGCATCCTTCACAGATCTGTAGGAATTTCCCAAGACTGTAACAAACGGGGGAGATCCTGATGTAGACGAACGCATGCACATTTTAATACGTACTTACCTTTCCATGTATTCATCTGCATGTGTATATTCTCGTGCAAACAAAAAGACGGGCTAGGGAAACTGTTATCTCTTGTGTTCCTTTACTAGTACTCTCATTGTCAGTAGCTACACGTATTTGTAGTTGTAGTGGTGCTAGTACAGATCTGTGTAGGATCTAGTAGTGTCTGTCAACGTTTTGGGTACATCTTGCGTATAACAGGACGTTCCTGCACTTCAATCAACATTGCTGATGCACGTGTGTGTGTGTGTGTGTGTGTGTGTGTTTGTGTGGAGCTTCAGCTATTTAGTGTAGCAGCAGGGCTACTAGCTGTGTGTTAGTGAGTGGCCATAATTCCACTTGAATTAGTGTGCCTATTAAAATGGGGATTTTTACGATAGCGAGAACAATACTTCTAAGAAGAAGGACAAGTTTCGTGTTCTGATGTGTGTGACACTGCGAGAGCACGAATGCAAACACTCCCATGCAATTTATTTCTCATTTGCTCCTTTAATTAAGTTTGCAATTTTTAATATTAAATAGATCATAGGAACGTCTTTTATGCGAGCCTTATCAAATGGGTAAAGGTGTGTTCAGTCGTATCATTTCTGTGCTAAGCAGATCAAATTGCCGGCCGGCTAGTTAGCCATTGTTGCCACTAAACATACGTCAGCTTTGCAGATAATCATCATTAATAAGAAGTAAGGAAATCGTAAAAAAACTTGTCAATGAGCCAGTGAAATCCTGAATAGAATTCTTGATAACGCTAAATTAACAAGTTCATCTTAGGACTTATTGTCCGCCTAACATTCTACATTCGAAATGATCTAATTGGGTAAAGGGTTCCAACCAGCAGTGCAAACTGCAAACAATGCTCTCGTACAGTCAGCGAGCGCCCAGTCGCAGACTCGCAGACAAAGTGCAGGAGATAGGTGGATAACGAGAGCGATACACTTTGAAATGCACTCGGAATCGTTTCGGAGTTGTTATTAGCAATTGTATTACAAAATTATTGTGCACTTTAAACAGAGCCTCCACCTAACATCACCGCGTACTCATTGCAATTTAAATGTTTAAAACGTGTAATTTTTCCAGTTGATTAACTGATTTCGGGAAAATGATTCGGAAAAAAACCGTGTGAAAAACAGTGAGACGAATAAAATGAGCAGAAATTGAAATTGCTGGCTGTGCACACGTTGTAATGCATAGCCATGGAAAGGTCGTTAAGATCAGTATTACAATGTAGATTCTAGTGTAGAGCAGATTTTACATACATGGATACACGCACATGCATACTACCTACATCACATCCTACATGTGTAGATAATAACACAAATATACAAACATGCACACACACACAAGGAGATGGGAGAGAGAGAGAGAGAGAAATACAAGTGAGCCGATGTATACACAACAATTGCAATATTGTAACCATTACAAGTAAGAAAGGGAGAAGTTAGCTGACATGATGATTCCAAGGGATGGATAATGTGTAATAGATCATAAGCTAGATTTAATGTATGAATCTGTGTAATAATGTAGTTCTTCTAGATAGTAAAGTAAGGTGAACCCAGTGGTTAAGAGCATACTTGCACTACGTACGTGCAAACCTCTGACTCTATCTATTTAGCCACAGTAGACTTACTATACATACATTGTAGTAGTAGTAGTAGTAGTAGTTGTTGTTGTTGTAAAGCATATATGCATACGATGTATGCAGAATGCATGGAGTAAAGGCGTTTGAATATACTAGTGTGCAAAGTGTGCAGAGTGTGCATGGTCTGGTCTTTTATTCATCTCCCCTCTCGCTCTCTCACTTCTTGCTGATATGATTTGGCTCTTGAACCGAGCCAGTAAATATATGCAAAGAATTCGGACACCTGTTGTAAGGTAGACGGAGATTATATGGTGGCACCTATCTCAAAGCGAACATGAGACCAGACAACACGGGCATGGTATCGAGGAGAGAGCCTAGTATACACAATATGCACAGCCTCTCGTCAACCACTCTCTATATAAAGTGTACAAAGGCATCTCTATGTACACTCACACTACACACAGTAGATATATAGCACATGTATAGTGGTGGTGGTGGTAATAGTGGTAGTAGTGGTGGTGGTAGTGGATGCAATGTGGCCTGGTCTTTCTAGAAGCTCCATCAATAAGAAGATGCCATAAAACTAGCCTGCTTAGTTTGCTTCTTTCGTCATTTTCCGAGCTCCTTCTATAATATATTATTTGGATTGGATTCTAATCTGCAGCAGTGTCTTTAGTTGGTAGGTTGTGTGAGAGTCGTTTTTGATAAACTTTAAAGCAATACTCCCAATCCTATCAATGTATGCAAAGTTACGCAAAACATAGCCTTGTCTGTGGAGTGGGCAGATTAACGCTGGCTCCTTTTGGTTCTGAATTTTCTTCAAAGAAAGACTAGATTGCTGTATGCCAGTTCTTAGGTGTAGACGAGTTGTATGCAGTAGTGGACGACGAGATGGATGGATGGATGATGGAACGAGTGATATTGGCAACGCGAGACTCTCCATAAGGAGCCACTTTGTGTATGTGTGTGTGTGTATTGCACAAATGCACACCATACAATCACATCACAGCAGAAGACAAGAAAACACAACAAGAACAAGGCAGCGAGGAAATTAAACGAAATCAAACATCAAAATGAAATGAATTGAAGTGAAACAACTGGTTGATTTGAATTGCTCATTATTTTCCATTAAGAATGCTATTAGCTGGTAGACGACATACGGCTACTACACATACAAGGATATACTCTTCCTGGCAAAGACGAAAGCCCGTTCATACATTTACATAAGTATGCAGTGGTGAGGGAGCGATGCATTCCATACCTATTTGAACGAACTGGATGCAGTATTCCTCTTCCTAACCACAAATATTTCTTGATTTGGTTTGATTGCTATGTACGGTTCTCTTGTTTCATCATCATCATCCCGCAGAGAAATTCGCGACACTCTCTCTCTCTCTCGCAAATATCTACTAGTATAATCTGTAGAATGTTTGGGATGGCGCGGGGTTCAGCAATGGTAAAAACACTTAGTCAACCAGACCAGAGAGAGTAAATACATAATAGAGACAGAGCGATAAGAATGATGGTGGTGTTGCAGAAGAAGTGCATTTTCCTTCCGTGGCTCTCGTTGCTCACCAGCAAATGGACAGGTTGAACAGTTACGCTTTTGATGGTCATGGCTGGCAACATGAAAAGAGAAAATCAACAATTGTATTTTCTTGTGTTCCGATCCATCATCCATCCACTGTCTATGGTAGACTACAATCTTGAGCAGCAGAGAGTCTGCGCCCATTTAAGGGAAATGAAAAAGAAAGGGCAAAGTCAGCATTTGTCATTCAGAGCGCGCTTCACTTTAATTTTGCAGCGACGGCGTAATAACAAATATTAGCATGGTATAAGAATAATGTAAATAAAGAGCAAGCTTATCGTAATATCAGATTGTGCTGCAAAGAAATGAACCAAATGTGAAGATATCTTTTTGTAAAGTGGGATGGAGGGTGTTTTGTCTACGAATCTATCATATAATCATCTGTGAAGATTTGTGCTGCGATTTGTTCACCCTGTGGTTTGTACATTCATTCTCGTAATGCTTTGTGTCTGGCAACCAGCAATACAAAAGAAAAGAGTGGTCCAATTTACATTTTCGTTTGTTCCTCTGCCCCTTTCAACACTGATTACATTAGAGCACTTATCAATTCTGTCGAGCAGAATGGTTCCACAACTTTTCATCATTTCATTATTCACTAACTACGCGCATGCATTTCTTTATATATTGAAATCCATTGTTCGGAAACGGCAATCAAATTGAGTTAGTTATTTGCTACTGGTTGAATGAGTGTTTTTTGAATAATTTGATTATTATATCGCTGTTCCACTACGATGTTTATCTCCTGAAAATTATAATGTGTATTTACCTATGAATCAAGGGCTATTCCGTTTCACATTTGAATTAATCCACTTGATAGGCGGAGGCAATCCCTCGGTAAAATCTTGTTTAGAATTTCTCTGTATTAAAGACGAAAGGCAAGTAATTACAGATGGATTTAATTTAAATGATGTGTTGTTTTTTTATTTTATTGGCAGTCTGAGATCAGCAAAGAAGAATACATTCGAGCATATACAGAGTATATGAGTAATGTGAAAAATCGACGAGCACGAGAACGAGACTCTATCTTTGGAGCCAAAGAGCGGAGGCGGAGAGCCATAAGTCGTGTCCAAGTTTACGAAGACGTGTCTACAGGTATGCATTATTTTTCTTGGCAATTTTTCCATTTCAATAAAAAGAACCCACAGCCTAATAAATGCTCAACAAGCATATTTGTATCCGCCACGTGAGCACGGTGAAGTAATGTGTATATGTGGTGAAGTAAGTCAACGAACAGAAATGAGTCACAACATTAAATTACGTGTAGTATTCTTATTACCTGTATTTCTATAAAATAGCTTACCATTCATGGTTTCTTTATATAGTGTGCTGTGCAAACGTCAGTATAGTGGGAAAAGGAGATAAAAAAATCTCTACTAAGCATTAGTAATAGGTTTTCCACTAAAACCTAAGCTGAGTTAAGAGCGGGGCAAAAAGTGCAGACGAGCCTCCTGCCGTAAGGAGAAAGGAAGATCCGGTAGTTACGGTTGCTGCATGAAATGAGCTTAACCCTCATGGTAGATAAGAACAGATAAAATTACAAGGTGTTTAAATGGATGGAAATCTGGCCGTGTCACTTTGGCGAAATTGTTCAAGTCGTTATGCATCCAGGCATAACTGTATTTACATTCTCTAAGTATATAAGTATACGTATTTATATGCTGGAAGCTTATTTGAATGAGTCGAGAGGAGATTAGTGCAGAAAAAGGATCTCTCTCACATCTTGCCCAATGCACTACCTAGGAGGAAGTTGGGGAAGTTTGGATTTTGTTGCTGACGTAATGAATGTAAGAAACGTTGCAGATTGTCATGGTAGACTAAATGACTTGAAAAGACCGAGAGCAGAACAATTTTTTGTACTAATTCTCTAACGAAATGCAGGCAATGTGCACAGACACATACACAATTGAAATCTTAATAGTAATATGCTATCACAATGTTTTTTATAACCAACGAGACGCTGTGTGCCTAAACTTTAGAAGGAGAGAGTCCAGCGGCAAAATCATAGAGAGAGAGAGAGAGAGGGAGAGGGAGATAAAGAAAGATAAGTTTGTCTAGGCTGGGCTACCTACTAGTCACAACCTGAACGCAGTAAAGATAAAGAATTAGACCAGATCAGGTGTGCTGTTGGATAGGTGAGCAAAAACTGTGTATCCGCGTTCAGCGCTGTCTACTTACTGTGCTCATTGAATTTCATGAGGACTATGCATGACATTCCTCTACTAGCTGCCAATTTAGTGCTGTTTGCTTATCGAGGTTTTCGAGTTGTAGCCTACGAGACCTAATACCCCAAGGTGATGCTCTTCTTGTACAAGCTACCTACGGGCTTAATGTTGGTGGCTCTGTTCATCTATCTTGTCTCAGTTTTGTTTTTTAAGTTGAATCCTTAGTTGGTGTCTACTCTTTTACACAGTTACACACAGGTAGCTACTGCAACATTGTGAGCACACAGTTTAGTGGCCATTGCTAATAATTTGCAATGATTTTGTATGTCAAGCTCACCGTAAAGATTTATGCAGCTGACAATGGGCTCGTTGCACTTTATATGCGGTGCACTTCTTGCAAACAATGCACCAAGTGAAATGAGCGGTCAATTGATGTAACCACCAACTTGTATGAAATGAGAAGATCAAATTTTTTCCGTTCAAGTTTTTGACGGAATTACTGTAAGGTAGAATGCACGTACCTATATAATAAATCCTTTTCAATCCTGTGCTTCGTGTTTATGCACATATTTGGTAGCAGTCGTGATGAGCTTAGCTCGGACTTGACTGAAGGGTGCTTGTATAAGTAATTCAATGGAAAAGCATAAATTTGATTGTATAGGAAAATAATTGTCAGTTTCCACAATGGAACAGATTAATAAATCAACGGGTGGAAATAAAAGTTTCCAATTGTTTGGAATATTTGGTCCGTGTACATAGAAAAGGAAATCTACGTCGTGAAATGTATGATCTACTGCATACAGGGACACGTTTGTTTTGTTTGTGCGACAGTATCGTGTAGCAACTTGGTGTAAATTCAATACTACTCCTCACACCCCAAATCGCCGGCTCAAAAACAATACAGAGTCTTTGGAAGAGCAAACAAAATGATATGTTGTTAGTAGTCGGTCGAATTGCATAGAATTATACAGAAAGTAGTGAAGCAAAAACTAGTTGAATTGCAAGGAAAAGTTTCCAAACCAAAGATCAGAGCAAGTTACAACTTTTTGCTATCTCCTCTTGTACAAGTATTGAGCTTTTGGATATACACAGATGATGTACAGTGTTTCAAAGCCCTTGGGGTTATCGTGGGGTAGCAGGACGGAGAGGGCATTCTTATGCCCCACTGAAGATACAGCGGTTTTGTACTCTCTTCATGTACTCACAGTACGAATTCCAGAATTTTTACTTGCCTTCCGAACAACAACAGTAATCTGAACTATGCATTTTCCGTATCAGTGGAATTTTTGCTGTAGTGGACGATTGAGAGTGAGCGATGAAAAAAACCTATTAATTAGCTTAGATTTTTGGCATAGTCAGCAACCCTGTTTAGATCTCTACAGAGAGAGAGAGAGAGAGAGAGAGAGAGAGAGAGAGTGAAAAAGGTAGAGCTGGTGGATGGAAATGGGAAATGGTATATGGTATATGAGATATATAGTATGCATAGTAGATATATATAAGTACCTCTATTAGGTGGTTGTATAGAGGGGCACTAGACGCTAGGTCCTGCAACAACGATTACATGTTGCAATTCTTTTGCGAACAGCTCCAGTGAGTGATATTTTATCACATTATCTAATTTCTTGGCTACTGTAAAAGGATGGATTCTACTTACAGAGAGTGAAGAGACAGGAGCATGGATATATAAAAGTGTATGCTCACATGTAAAGTAGTTGCTGAAGTAGAAAAAATTCGATAATATAAAGGTAAATAGTTTAGTGAAGAATGTAAGAGTACATTTGAACACAAACAATAAATGCATATCAACGTAATGTTTCTCCATTAAATTATACCTACACATGTTCTCTACCAACAAGCCACAGAGAGAGAGAGAGAGAGAGATGGAAGGAGAGAAAAGGAGAGCTGCGGATAGCGACCTTCCTTTAATAATCACTCCCTTTGAAAGGACTGCAAATGATGCAAGAGTAGACTGTAGACTGGAAGACAGCTACGGCTAATGAAACTTCTGAATAGGAATTTGATCTACAGCATCGAATGGACTTCTTATCTGGCCTGATATTTAACCGAAGGTAGTCTAATAAGTATAACATTTCATTCGTATTTAATATGTATAGGTGTATGTATTACATATGTCTACTGGTAGTGTATATGAAATTCACTGAATTCAATTGAAGTCGAGTTTTAAGTTCCTAATGCAAGATAGGGTGAAGGCAATGCAACTCGCTGCTGGTATGTATGAGAAAGGAAGAGGTAACATTTTTACATTGAAATGTATCCAAGTCCAAGTTAACATAAGTAGATGCCATTTATTCGCCACAAGCAAAATTCTACACTAACCTAGCCTCATGAGAAATTAATCCGACCTATTGTCTTTATTACTCATCATTCTAACCTTTGGTAGCCTTTGTGGTTGAATTACTTAATAATGTTACGTTTATAAATGCCGCTGTGGGTTTTGCAAACAAAAACATGCAATTATCTTACGTGTACCTACACTCTTACGGTAAGGTAAGGTATAGAGCAAACCTGAACCAGAGTCATGGCATTCGCTCAACCCCATTTTTACGAATGTTTCCTTATATTCTAATACAAAAGTCTGCTTAACTTTAGTGAGTGTAAGCAAATGATGAACATTCCTCGAAACTCACCGTTGATGGTGAGCATACAATGTCTACCGACATACCTCTGTTTATTCAGCGTACTGATTGTTCGTAAATTATTATGCGACTGCTGCACAGGAATTATAACGAGATGCACGCATGTAACCTGATTAGGGGAGTATCATTTTCCTAACCAGCAAAAAATACATATTTTTGCTTGGAAAACAAATCATTCGTCAATTAATGCAGACTCGGTGAATATGCAGCCACAAAATCTCATCCCACTTCCGATTTCAGAATTCCAAAGTCCCTTTTAATGTCTTTGACGGTGAAAGTTCGTTAAGAGCTCTTGACGACAAGATGACTTTGGTCCACATGTAATAAATTGCTATCTACCTACAATGAATGGTGACACTGAAGCAATTAAAATGTAGATGCACCACATAAAAGTTCATAACACAATTTTTAAATATTACACTGTCTCGGCGTCGAATTGCATATTTTGCAGCACTCATTTTTATGCACTTAAAAACCACGCTGACACAAATGTTGACGGATAATGTTTAGCGTACATAGTACGTACACACATAAAAGTGAACTGAATTGAATCCAGCGTACGTAGTACACGTGAAAAATCATTGTTGGTACAATACACTTACAATTGTTAGTATACAATTTCCAGATACTTATAAAGCTAGTATACAATAATGAATACCTTCACATCTGTAAATAATGATGTCTACCTACACGACGATATGTAGAACCCGTCTATAAACGCTAATTTTCGCAAAATCACATTTTTATATACACAATTGCTCTGATTTAGAAATCCCATGTCAGTCTTCGTGTTGCCTTATAAAGAGAAACCTTTTTGTTCAATGTTGAGTGCCTCTTCAATACTAAAGAGTTGTCTGTTGCCTTATAGAGATGTGAAACGAAACGCTGCATTTGCTTTTCTGAATTAAGAAACACACACTGAGGATCTGTTAATTCTTGTTCAAACAAATGCACCATTAATACAAGGAAGAAATGCATACACCAGTAAATGTAAATTAATTTCAGTGGAAATTTCCACTAAATACTCAACTCGGTTTTTATACAAAGGTGACTCTTATGGGAGCGTTGCTGTGCTTACAAAGAGAGTTGACACTAGCCAATCGTGCCTCTCTTCTAAACAAACAACAAAAAATTACAACATTTGAAACAATTTTAATATAAATGCATGTGTGTGTGTGTGTAATGACTGTGTTGAGAGTGAAAATACAAGTACCGCATTCTTGCAAAATGTCTGGATGCTAACGTCTATTGTTTATTTCATTCTCGTGTAAAAATGGCAAAATTAAATCTCATTTCAGTCATAATACACTGTTGTAAGTACACAGCAGCAAAATGCGTGTTTCCTTTCATTTCGTGCAATTAAATCCATAATGGAGATGGTATTTTTTCCAACGTAAACTTACTGCCTTCTGACGAAAGGATTTTTAGAGAAATGTCAGTTCCCCAACTTGGCTACTTTTAGTGCGTACTTTGAGCTTACAAGTAAGTGAGTGGCAGTAGACAATACACAAAGCTGAAAAACAAGCAGTGCAGAGATACTTCATGGAAACGAACAATCTTTGATTTTCCCTTGGCTAATTTTCTGAAACGATCAACAAGTGGGAAACCCAGATTTGCTTCGTGGTCTGGTCGCGAACAGAGAGAGAGAGAGAGAGAGAGAGAGAGAGAGAGAGAGAGAGGAGACGTAAGGCAGCGTGTACATCAATCAATGAGGACGTCTTACAATCACTCACTGTTATGGTGGTGGACTGGTGGACAGTGTGTTGGGCACGTAGCACGTAGTTCTAAAATCCCAGAGATTCTTTACCAAGTGTATATATATGTGTGTTAGATTGTGTTGTCGTAGAGCAATTAGCAACGTCCTTTGTCACCTTCTAGCACCACTTTTATTTCTATTGTTAGCGGTTGTGGTAGAGATAGTAGGACGTACATGTATTATGCATGAAATGATATTAGATTGAGGGACAACACAAAAATGACTATGGGAGGGAGGAAGTTCCACCAATTTCCGCAGGGAAATCCTCGTATAAAAATGAATAGCATTCCGATCGTGAGCGAACAGCATTCCTTTGTGGTCTGCTACAATTGAATTGCGTTTGTTGGGGGTAAAGGATGATAATAATATTGTCTGCAAGCAGCCATCTACATCTACGAGTGAAACATAACTGAAACTTTTAAATTAAGGATGAAACGTCCGTCCGCTCTGACTGAATGCAACTGAATAGCCGGCTGAACTGACAGTGACAAGACAGGACTCGACGCCTTACTTACTGGACTTACCAATGTTAGTCAGCTCAATCAGTGCTCATTTATTAGAAGCTACTTACGCTGCAGAATAAACTCCCTTACTTAACATCCTAAGGTATTTATCAGTTTATAGTTTGGACGATGATGATGACTTCAGTTAAGTCAGTATTTCTTGCGGAGGTTGTGTCTGCATTGTGTACTGGTTGGCCAGTCGATTCCTTTGGCTCATGGGTCTGACTTGACTCTTTCTGTTCTTTTCCTGGGCTTGGCCTCTTCCCTTGTACGCTCTCGTAGATTTTCCTCATTATGTAACATACCAAATACTTGCAAAGTATGTAAGAACATAGTGAAGAGCATTGAAGAGCAACTGGCTGTCGTGACTCTCTGCCTTGTCTTGCTTTGCTCCTGGCTACCCAAACTCCTACTATTACATTTACATAGGTACACATTAGCCAATTGTTATTCTATTGTCATACTCGGTTAGGGTTGAGATTACTGCTCGTCCACTATCTCTCTCTCTCCCTATCTCGACGTATGCTAAATTATAGAAAATCCCATTGCAAACAAAAGTTCACTCTCCCATTGTGGTAGTACACAGAACCGCATGTGTTTTACTTTGTTTTCACACCCACCTGACAGCTACTTCATTTTCCACACTATATTCACAGTCCAACTGCATGCCCACCGTTCCACAACCACATGCACACACTGGAAACTTATAATCTCCTCATTGCCAGTCATTACGCTAACTGGCCAACTAGTAGAATCTCCTTGTGTAAAAGAGTAATAGTATCTGTTTGTATGCTAATCTTGTGTGGAGAATGAAGCGAACTCTATGCTAATTCATATTTTGAATACGTGGACTCATCCTGCTTACACACTGTAACACTTCAGTCCCCACTCCACACTTCATTCATCCACCAATTCATGTACATATATAATTCACACTTAGATAGATATAAAATCTTGGCTGCAGCATCTGTGCCGCTTTATATTTATACGTTGAAGACATGATTCAATTTTCGATGTTGGGGTTCCAAGGCTCGATTATCTTTTAGACTTATTTAACATATGGACGTTATCATTAACTCTCATCGGTGATTATGATATCTTTCGCTGTGTGTTCTGTGTCTTCTCTTCAGCAATATTCTTGGTGGGCATAGAATGACGCGCAGAGAGAGAGAGAGAGAGAGATTCTTTGTTGATTCAATCTCATTGTCAATATCAACACAGGGAGTTTCCATAGGCTGTGCGTTGGAGTTATTCTTAGTGGCATGAGGAACATACCTTCGACACGCGACCAATCCTAATCTAGACATAAACTGAGTCCGTTTTATTCCTCACTTTCCATTGTGCTCTCAGCTCCAAGTACGTACGATACATACATAAATGGTAATTTAAGTTCACTCACATTTAATTTGTGGGTAGGCACAAGACCTTCCACTTGTTTCATTTTTCTCAGCGCATGTTTCGTTTTTATGGGCACTGCTGCAATTGCTCCTTTAGCTATTTATTCACTAAGTATTATACTAGGTATCTGTACGTGGCTTGCTCAGCGCAGCACACAGTTATAGGAACTTTGTAGTAGGATAAGTGCAGCGTGTATATTAAACGTAAGCACGTACTTATTAAATATGCACTGGTCAATGTAAAAAATCCATCAGGTTTTTATTATTTTAACTTCCTGATAAGAGGTGTAATTATTTTTAACTCACTGCTTGGACATGAAGAATCGTTTCCCCTTAAATTAGTCTTGTATGTGTATATGCAAACGTTGTAATTGCATTGCTGTTTGTAAGTGGTATGAGACATGGTAATACCAGTTAGGTGTGTATATAAAAATAGATAATGGAGTGATTCGTAGGGCGATAATAAGCACGGCAGGGGAACAAGCATGATCTTGTAGTGATTGTATTGAATGAACTGAGATTAAATATGCAAGTGAGTGCAGTCAACACTCCTCGCAATGAGCAAATGTCCTTAATGTCTTCATTAGGTTAAAGGTGTGTATTGGATTGCACGTAGGACAGTTCAAATGGGCAGTGCACACATCTCCCATCTCTTTATACACGAAGATGAGCATAGCAAGAGGGTGTTGTGCTAGTGTCATAGACAAAGGGATGACGTTTGAATCACCAGATTTCTCACACTATCAAATGAACGATCTGAAATTACACTCCACCTGCGTATTGAGTCATGCTGCTTTGCTCCATAAAATGAATTTAAGAATTCAAACAAGACGACAATGACTGTAACTTGGCTTGTTCAGAGTCTTTAGTGGTTTTTCTGACTGGTTGTATGGACAAAGTGTTTCAGTGGCTGTACCCTGTGGCCAAAACCAGCAATCCACTTGCCTCTGCAGCAACTACTGTAATGTGCCATAAAAGTTTTATCAATGTAGATTCTAAGCAGGGAAATCAGATGGTGACGAGTTGGGGGGACAGTGTGCAGAATGATTGGAGAGATAGTCTGTAGATTTGATCATTTTCACGGAAGATTCAGTCGGTGTGGACTTTGAGTAAACGGATACGAGTAGATAGTAGGTGGTGGTGGTGGTGGTGGTGGTGGAGAGATAGGCTAGCTACTACATCCATCCATCTATCTGCATGCTTGAACTGAACGAGCATTGAATAAATCAGATCATCAGATCAGATCCAGAGGAACAGGTGAGATCGAATCTTTCTGAATGGAATGCATTCCATCTCATTTGATTCGAATGCCGAGTGAGAAGTGCAGAGCAACGAAGTAAATAAAACCTGATCTGCAAACAACACTACAGACACATACATAGCACATAGACAGATACGCACACACTCGCAAGTCGAGATATTGCCAGAGCTAAAGTGAGTCGTCTGAAATAAGTAGTACCTTCAAGTCGCAACCACAGATAAGTACTTACTTAGCCGGCCATCCTCTCTCTTTCTCTCTCTCATTCTTGTAACTATAACAAAATATAACATTTTGATCAAACAAGCTCAAAGATAAATACATATTTAATATGATTGAGAAACGCTGTGCATTCCTGCCAACCTCCTGTAAATTGACATGCAATGAAACAGACAATTAAAGATGTCTGTGCTACACTTTTACAGAGAGAGCCAAACTGCCGATGATACTCTCGACAAACAAATATTATTCACATACATGCTACTTACTAGAACTGGCAGCCTCTTAGTTAGTGTATCATGGTAACTAGAATTACTCTGGACTTTTTCTCGCTGGCTCTTTTCATCTCCCTGCATCTCTCTGCATCTCTCTCTCTCTCTCTCTCACTAACATGTGTAGCCTAGTATGTGTACTTAGTTAGGCCGAGAGATACTCTTAGGACTACCAACACCTTCGATCACGTAACGAGCGAACGAGCTGAGATACGCATGATTTGTTGATGAATGTGGATGGCGTAGTGGTTGTGCGTTTGTTGTGTATACATTCTGTACATGCAGGTGTGTATGTAGTGTAAGGTAAGCAGTGGATATAGGTATACATATATAAATGGATAAAATATCGTCTACTGCCTCTTCAGTTGATGGTTTCTCTTACCTTGACTCTTCATCACTTCTGTGTCAATAATGATGTATTATTATCGGCCATTTATTTCAATTTTCCACCTTGTTTTGCACATTTCATTCGGAATCGATCCAATAAAGATACCAAATGGCTGTTTGTGCACCCGATAAGCGTTCACTGAACACCTAATAAAATAAAAGTGCATGAAACGGTTCGCATTGAAATAATTCCCCTCGTAATAATAACGCGGATAGAGCCAGTCATTCTCATTCCAGAAAATAATTGAACGAGCGATGGCAAATGATATTTATGATATATTATATATTGACTATCGGCTAACAGGAGAACTGTTAGCCGAGCTGTGGAACTAGAAGAAGTAGTGCAAGAAGAAACTAGTGGAACTGCATTTAAACCTGGGTGATGAGATGATGGATAAAATGTAAATTATGGTCACTATCTCACTCTGTTTATACTTAATTGTGCTGCTGGGTTCCAGTCCACATCAACTAAATCTTATTGCTCTTAATTCTATAAGATTCAGATTGTTATCTGAGGATTTTTTGCTGTGCGCACTTACCCAGATCGCCACGCTAAGTACATGCAGATTGATATCCCTGCTAACATGATACTTGCATACTTATGCAGATAAGCCTTGTATCTGCACCGTAGTAGCCCAGAACTCACCTTAAGTACAAGTATTTCATGTACATGTCATAGAATTGTTTTATTTGAATTTATAAGGGCAACGATTTTCAATCGTTGATATTGATGCGCCGCCCTGATGCAGTGTACGGATATTTTTATCTGCACATTCCATGAAAACTAATACAAGATATCTATCAACTGGATGAAAAGTATGAACACAAGTGCAGATGTACCTGCCTATATACATGTAATAAACATTTGCTCATACTTGAGAAATGTACATAGAGACAGAGAGCGGGGCAGGGGAAGCGCATAAAAGTTGTTATGATAACGACACGGCCCATTGCTTTGCCTTTTGATACACTGGCATGTATATTCATGGCTATGACTTTTGCTGAAACATGGGAAATTCCACAAAAAACAGCGACGCAAAAAATTCACAACAGTTTTTTAAAGAATGGGTACAGGTACAACTTATACAGCGCGGTCTGTTTATATATTCCTTATAAGGGAGGATACTTGTAAATTTATGTAATAACGAATAGCAACAGACACGGGTCGACGGGTAGCGCAATCCAAAGCTTTAGAAGTGGAGCAAAGGCTAAACGATTCTCAATAAAATCCTTCAAATGATTCTGGAGGTTAAGTTTTCATTTTTTAAAGGAATAATAAACGCCTTTTGTGCAAAGCCCTAGCCAAGTGTAAGATGGACACCTCCCATGACCACCCGTCTGAATACGTAGAACTTGCAACGTACAAGTAGAATTGAAGACAATGTTTTAAATTAGAAATTACACATGAGGTATCCTGAAAAGCAACTTAGATTTCTATGTACATATAATACAAGCATTAAGTACTGTGTAAAAGCTGTGCGTACATCCATCCATACATTACGTTCTGTCTGGACATTCAATCATTGACCAAGCGAGTTTGTACTAGTTTGTGATTACCTATTCGCTGTAAGTTTTTGTCATCCGAGAATCTCGTGTATGCCAGTAAGCTCTCGTATATACTTGCCAAAATTGTAAATGTACATGTAGGTGAAATCCCAGAGTGAGCAATGTTAATTCAAAGTTATGATCTTGCTTGCTCTACCTACAAGTTCAGCAAATTCAGCATGCATGCATGACACGTAGCCACATTATGCATAATATTGGTCTGAGAGCTGTTAGTGAGACACGTCGAACTCCAGTTCCACAACCGTACGCCAGAATTACTGCATATTTGTAATGGTTTTTTTCCAAAGATTTTCTTCTCTTCTCTTGTTGGTTGCACGCCAGTGTCCAGTCAGAGAGTGTCTATCTCTTAACTTCCTATCTATTTTAGCAAGTTCAATTTCTTATCATGCAATAAAAGGTAATGGAATAACTAATGCACTGCGACCACCAAGTTAGCCTTTTATTTATATACTTACTTAATGCTACAGCAAGACTTACTACGAGGATGGAATCAAACTGCATTCCCTATCTAACCAAATTGAATTGGTGAATTCAGAAAAAACTGACAGAAGAAAAAGTTGATTGTTCTCACTAGAGACAACTGTTATTTATTAATTTACTTTGCTACCAATTTTTTCCACTTGAGATTCCTCTAAGACCGGACTATCCAAAGAGACGCTGTAAGGCTACGAGGAGAGGTTGAAATACCTCGACTGTGGCTGTCTGCACAAATATATGTATAAATACATCATAAAATATTATTGGACAATTTTCCATGGAAAATTTACATAAGAGTTGAATATTATGTTTCGAGCCGGATTATTCATGTGCAGATTAGTGTTCATGTGTCTGTGGAAGAAAACGGGCATACCTCCTTAATTACAGAATTACGACTGTAATTGTGTATTTGTGCACTATTTATCCTTAATTACTATCATTTGAGCTGCAATGATTTCAGATTAAGGAAGAAAGTACCATTCTTAGCTGAAAATATTGTTGGGTGAATTTCCACGGGACGAGAGATCAGCTCAATCTTCGTTCTGTCTATTAAAGCAGCAGAGCTGTTGATAAAACTTTACATAAAAAGAAGTAGCCACCTTAATATTACTGTTTGACGAGAGAGAAAAGCAACCCAGATTAGTTAGTGAGAGTGCATTCTTCTCCTTTCTTTGCTTTGAGCCAATCTTACTTGTCTTCGGGTTAAAGCGTAAGTTGTCAGTTCGTTGTTTGTGGTTAAATCATGAATCATCTCCTTTCATTTCTCCGTGCGAATAATATAGAAATCAACATCCTGATGTTTGCGAACCTTGTCTGATGCAAAGATTTTATGAGACGTTGTGTTCTGCATACAAATTACCAATTAAATATGTGCTTATTAATTTCATGTAGTACACCACAGGCGAAGAGTAGCGCATTTATTATCAGCAACTTGATATAGAAGTTGAGTCAAAATTAAGTTGACTATTAAAATCCAACTCTTCCCCAAATAGGAAGCATAACTCGGATTATTGCAGCTTGATTAGTTAAATCCGTTCACAACACAACAACATTTTTGCATAAAGGAGTACTTAAGGCAGAATCTGAAAGCAGCGATTGCCATCTGAACCATGATTCGCAAAGTCACCGTATCAACAGCATGGTACGCATTAATTATTGTTCAATGAACCAACAATAAAAAAAGATAAGGCTGTGAAAATGTTTATGTGAATACTCATGCCACATGTACTGGCCACACACAGATATTCGCAGAATGAGAAATTTATATTTTAACGATTCAAATGCGAATCCTAACTTTCAGTCTGTAATTTCATTAAACAACATCTACCTATCCCAGGTATTTTAAGCTTTATCTCTATTTGAAAATAAATCAACTTGATTTATGTACACAGGGAAAAGAAAAGTATATACAAGTATATGCAAGTGTATGTGTATGTGTACCTGTACCATTCCAAGTTATAAATAGATTATATTATATTGTAGGATGAAGTGCAAGAAAAAATCAGACTACATCACAGTCACTCACTTTACACAATGCACTTCGGGAAACAAAGCTGTAAGCGTTTTTTCTCAAAGTCTGACTGTATTTAAATATGTATGTACTATGTACATTGTTTGTACAGATGACAAAGTATACAGGCACAAGTCAATTTATCGACTCTGTCTTCGTGCACTCGAAACCGTCATATTAACATCACGAGACCCTGGCGTAAAAAAAATTGGAGGAGGGCACCGACAAATAAATAAACCGTGTTTGCTAAGCATCTCCTAGTGTTAGCATAGTAATGCATATATGCATTGTGGAAGTAGCAGTAGTAGGCAGACACACAAAAACACAGACCACAAGTATTTGTGGACGCAGAGAATGGCTTTGTGCAGTGTACCATTGTATGAAGCCATGGATCTTCAGAAAAGGCACTGTGCTACGTGATTCCTTTGGCGTGTGATGATGTGAAGTCTTCAACATTTGACACTGTGCAGCATACAAAGCACCAGTCATTATACAACAGACACACACAGCCAAGCAGACTCTGTATGCAGACATGTGAAGGAACTATGAATGAAAATTAGTAAGTGAAAGACAGATAGAAATAATGTGAGCTCTCAGCCCACCTATAATGAGAACCTACGCCTTTTTAAGAAAGACAAAACTTGCAGTCACTCTCTCCTTGCTCATTTATGAGTCATATTCACATTGCTTTCTACATTTCCGTCACCTATTTATTTCCAAGTTGTATGTCATGCCCGTGTATGACAGTAATATGTCACGAACGTCGTGAGCATCATAAACTACTTGAAAGCTTATTGCGTGATGGCTATGCATTTCTTCGTCGCCAGCATCTACAGCACACGCTGAACGGACCAAACTAAAGAGAAGCAAGGAGTGTTCATCCAACGAATTCCTCTCGTACGCATATAGTACCAACACTTGTATTTTTACTGTATGTACATATCTGTGAATAGCTTGGAAATTCGTTATGCTTATATGTAGCTTGTACTATTTACTTGTATACGGCATCTATGTATACATATATTATGTGGTGCCGGTTCCTAAGAATATCTGAATATTCATATCCTAACTGTGTGTACAGAACTTGTGTGTTTATTTTTAACAATGTTTTAAATATATAACTGAACTTCATTTTTAGACTGGCTTCGCTTCCCTATTTACATGCAAAAACCTTTATGAATGGTGACTACTTATTAGGTTGTTCCTGTTATACGGTAGTAAGTTATGAATAGCCCAGCCCTTCACGTACCGTACCACTAGTATCAGTATCCTAAATGCTTTCTCGTACTGCTAACGTGTATATGAAATATTGCATATAGCTTATTGGGTACATTTTAAAGGCGTGACAGATATCCACACATTTTTCCAAGATTATACATAAGACTAGCTACTTGTCCGCATCTTGGCTGACAGATTGCCTTGTCTGCCTACTTACCTCTGTTCTACTCATTTGATCTATGTACCTATCTAGTACACTCTACCTACATATATTTGTGTAGTAGGGAAAGTGAGAGAGGGACAGAATTAGATTTCAATTCTATATTCAATAAGGGAGTTCTATGCACACGAGCTACGAGCTATATGCACTACAAGCACATATTTCTTAAGCATATGTTTGCATTACAGATAAATCTTACTACCAGTTCTACCTACTCTAAAGTTTAGTATTTTTTTAAAAGTATTCATACCCACTTACTCATCATGCAATGGAGACAAGAAAATCAAGAGATTATATCACCCGTGTAACTCTATTAATTTACGTTTGCATTGCCTACTCGCTCATCAAAATGAACTTTACTAAAATAACTCACATCTTACATTGATTTTGCTGCCTACTTTCACTGAGGTATGTAATAAAAGAGGAATTTGCCGGCACTTCTGTTCCATCACTCCCCAGATTTAGTTCAAGGTATTTAGTGGTTCGATTGTTTCAGAGACGAATCCTTTCATTGCTAAATCATATTAGCCGATATAAAATTGCAAAACCTCTGAAGAGATTCAGATTACTTGTTCGTTGATTATTTCTGTTTAAATGCATCGTATCTGCATTCCTGCAAATACACACGTGTACCAAATACGTAATTATTTAGTGCCCTATTTGGAGATGTTTTAGTAGAAACGCAGAATGCAGTGGAAATGATAGGGACAGTGACGTGGTTGGGTTAGCTGTTTTACTCTGCTCATAGAAACCTCCGCATGATTTTACATCAGAAATGTGAAGTGGACACCAATTTGACCAAATTAGAGTTCGACCACAATCGAATAAGTATTCCACTTGTTATTGGGAGGAGATTATATTTACGAGTATTTAAACAACTAGCATTCCTTAGATTCCATAATTGACGATAAGCTTCCGAATAATAAATCGTTACTCTGTGGATTACCCAGAGTCAAGTAATAAATAAACATTTGGCAGACTGTCTGTCATTGTCGTTCAATGTGCCCGATAGATAGGCCTACGCGAAATTAAATAGGCCTAACCGTATAAATTCGATAAACTGGCATACATCTATAAACACATGCAGATGGGTTCAAGTTATCCAACAAAAGATTTGAGCACCTCTCTCTCGTCTCTTGAAGGGCTCCAAAAATATTAATACGATACTATGCAAAAAAACGGAACGTATCCAAATATAGGAATATAAAATGTAATTATAGTACTAATCGTAACTTAATAATAGCGTATCGAATTTACAGTAGAACTAACTTCGCATAGGCCACTTTTACGTGTAGGCCTATCTATAGGACACCGTTTAATACATGAGTTGAAATTCTCAGGAAGAGTGGCTTTCGCAGCATTCATTGACATTCAGATTGATAAGGTCTGTCACATGATTGACAACGACAGCCAACAATACATCTGTATAGATCTTTATGCAACTGACTAATATTATGCGTTTACATATGTTTTCATTTATCTGCGAGAGCTACTATTAGCATTGATCAGTGAACACAGTC